>JAVQKG010237363.1:0-10276 GCA_036025885.1 Hypseleotris bucephala
AGTTTCAAAGTGATCCGGCATTTCGTTTTTGAGTTATCGCGGTCACACGGCCAATCTGCGGACGCGGACGGACATGAAACCATAATATCGCCGAACGCATTACGTTCCGCCGATATAATTATTTATCATATCATTGCCATTGTATTATAAAATGTACATCACTTTTATCCAGTTTAGCCAGACAATCCTATCCTATTATAAAAGACAGTTGCATTTTGTGTCTTAAGTTTACAATATGCACAAAGACAAAATGAAGCATGAATGCAGTGGGCCAGAACTTACCTGAGCAGTACACATCCAGGTGTGGGTGGTTGGCAGTGGTGAAGGTGTTTGGAGGGGAGTCGAGCTCTGAGTGGGGGATACGAGGGCTCTCCACAAACTTAGCTTTTCGCAGTGGGGCTGGTGGTGGTGAGCAGCAAGCGCACATCCAAAATGCACATAGATATAGAGACATAGACAGGAATATGGAGGACAAAGAGAGAGAGAGAAAGACAGGGATGGGACAGAAGACAAAGAGCTTATGAGATTGAAGCAGCACACTGATAAAATGCAGACATCTTAACACAGCTTTGGCTTGGATGATATGTACGATATATGGACTAGATCAGTGGTTCTCAAACATAGAAAGTATTTGGCTCTAAGTGCCATTTAAATCTTGACTAAACCAGGCCTTCTTAGGGTCTATACTAGGACTAAAGAAACCCCTAATCAGAATAAATTAGGGCTAAACAATAAATAAATTGTGCCAATACCAGAAATAAAATGTACATGGTCACGAACACTTTGATGCAAGAGGGGAATGATGATCCACTTTGGGACCATTCCCTCAATTAAAGTCGAAGACAGTTGAAGATGCAGCAGAAATAGAGGATGAAGGCTGTGGCACAATCTTTTTTTGTTGTTGTTTTGAAGTCACAGCTCAGGAATTAAACCACTAAAAAACATGAGCACACAGACTAAAAAACTAATGGCCAAAAAGCACAGTTGGGACCTTAATTTAGTACAATTCACGGAAGACGTCCTACTATGTAAATACTAGCTCTCGGGGGCAAAGATGTGGAAATTATTGAAGGTTGAAATCATTTGTTGAATCATTTCACGAGGATATTTCTGCAATTATGAATCACTGTAATGCAATTTGAACATTTTTAGATGATTACACTAATTTACTGTGTTTTCTTTGCAGCTACAGAACCTTTAGTGACTAACAGAAATCTACACGTACTGGCCACTTTATTAGGTAGACTGTGAACCTAGGACAGATGGCCGTCTGCTGCTGTAAACCACTTTCTTCATGTTTTGTTATCTTTAGCGTAAAGAGATGGTTTCTACAAACTTTGATGTAAGTGGTTATCTGAAACTTTTCTAATATTTCAAACCGGTCTCTGATTTCTGGCATCAATAAGACATTTTCACTCACAGAACTGGCACTTATTTGACATTGTATATAAATATTTTTAATTATTCTCTGTAAGCGCTAAACATTGTATGTATGCAAAACTTCAGAAGCTCATCCATTTCTGAGTCACTCAAATTACCATTTTTTCTGATTCTTGGTTTGAACTTGGCAGATAAACTATAGGAGCTAAATGAGGAGGTAAAAGGTTTATCTAATAAAGTGGCCAGGAACTGGATTCCATTGTCTTGTGGAACTGGTCATAGAATACCAAAAGCTGTTCAGAATGGTCCTAAAATAGATTATGTAAAGGATGATGCAACTGTTACTCCACTCCTATTACGGATGAGTGCACATGTCCAAAAGTATCCAGTGCAACAACATAGCAGCGAGCGATGCTCAACACGCTTAGCTACAAGTTCAGAGAAGTAGTTAACATATGTTGGGAAACTGGAATCATTTCAGAATCACTTCTTTTGTCCGCGGATCATGTTTGAGTTCAAGCAGATATTTGAAATTGTGCAGTTGTCTGTGATGAGCTGCGATGTGTAATCCTATTATCCATTTATGTCCATGGGAAGAGATAAGGCCTATGCAGCTGAATGATGTCCAATCTTTGTAATATCTTGTACATATTAAAAAGACAATGCAGGGTCTAAGTGGATTCAAATTGTCAATGTCTTTGGCCAGCATTGTAAAATCCACAGGCATAACATTTTGGCTGCTGGCAATATTCAAATATCTCTTTATTATGGCTTCAGTTAGAGGTGGGATAACTGTTGTCAAAGTTAATAGCAGGAAAAATGGCTAAATGCAATGGCTAGACAACAGGTCCAAAACTGAAGATTTTGTGGTGGTGAACTGGCACGATTACTATAACACAAATCGCTTACAAAGTTAATGACGTTTCTGGTAGAAATGTCTTAGAATAGACAGTATGTTACAGTACTGTTAGCTTGACTGGTTGATAGGAAACTTTTCCGTCTCTCAAATTAGAGGGAATTCTTATGATGCCAGACTTGAGAAATGTGCTATTTTAATTATGCAGTGATAATTTATGCACTGTCTTTAAATGGTGTAAAAAAGAAATCCAGACACCTTGACTAATGCCAGCACCACTGTATTCACACAATTATTTTATTTCTTCAGCAACTTTGAGGTTTAAACATTTTAGGCCCATGAAAATGCACAATGCCGCCACTCATTGGTATGTTGTGCAAGTTGCTGTCATATTGTGGTCGGTGTATGGCGGTGCTAATTGACCACATCCAGAAAGAAAGCCAGGGCAGATGCCACAAGTGAGACGCCACAGCTGACAGCCACAAGTGAAGGGACCTGAGTTATCCTGCTTCAATTCAACAACCATGACAGAATGTTGCTTAAGCACTGACAATAATGTGTTAGTAACAATAACAAACACACTTACATAACTAGCAACATTCATTCACTTTCCACAGCTTATTGTAGAGGCTTATCCTAGCAGCTATGGGCCTATTTCACAAAGCAATTTCCAACTGTGTGCCCTAGGATTGATGAAAGAAAAATATATTTAACGATTTATGCAATTATGAAGAATTAATCATTTGAAAGATGTCATCAGGGATGTGAAAAGAAAAAAGAACTGGTCCCAGGCTGCTGTCACAAGAATAAAAAGACATCCCAGCAGCTGTTCAGGCACTGGCTGCATATTCACAATCAAACTCAAAGGTAATTTTTTCCATCGTTGCTTTTGTCATACAGCAGAAATGACAAACACAGAAAATGGCTCAAAATCTTAGTAATAGCCAGACAAAAGCAGCTGTTGCACTGAGCTCTTGCTTGGCCATGACAATACTGGTTAGGAGAGGATTTATTCTGGGTAAAATGATAAGGGAGAGACTGCCAAAAAACTTGCAGGTAGGAAAGACATTTAAACCAATAAACGTGACATGTGAAAAGACAAAACAGAAAATAAAGAAGACTTGGAATAAACTCCTAGTCACATAAGGCAACAAGCCAGTGTACTCTTGTGCTAGTCCTAAGTGTTGTTAAATGCAGACGCTTATGTCAGGAAGAGTCAACAAACACCAACATCAAATGTATATCCTGCTTGATTGGAAACAGATGATTGAATGAAAGAAAATTTAGAATAGATTTGAATAGTCTAATTCAAAACCTGGCCCTGAATACAATGGCTTTCTCCCACCAAAACACATAGCCCACATAATAACATAGGGAAAGTGAAAATACTGTATGACTATGAAAGATAACCCTAGTAAATAAATAAAACTGCCTTATTAGTCAGTGTTAGCCCTGCGATTAACTGGCAATGTTATGTAGTATAGTCTCTAGCTGTGACCAATGCATATGACACTTAGGTGAAACTTCCCAATGAATTGTGGTAATGTCAACGAACAGATAATCAAGCAGACAGCAGTTGTTGGAAAGATTGAGATTACCAAGTCTTTTGTTCGCACCTTCAGATCTCACCTGACTAAGATGGCATGAAGAGAGAGGTGTCTGGTGGAGTAAATCCTCATTGTATCCTAAATCCTGGGGCTCACTCTGTTGTTGGATGTGTGACAGTGAGATGGATGGCACCAGGCAAATCCACTCTTTATAATGAGCTTATGAATAAATATATCTACAGTAGTGTGAGGAGGAGGTATGTGACTGTGGAGATGATATTAGCTACATGTTGTGGATGTAAAACGGGTGATATGAATATGCTAGTATAAGTAGGAAGGGCAGGGCTTGAATGTAGCAAATAAAAAAAGGCTGCAAACGTGAGAAGCAAAGTATATTTAATATATTTAGAAAAAAAAGCTTAGGTCTTCAAAAATGTATGAAATGTTTAAGAAATGTGACTGTTTCACGTTTGCATTACATATACACATTCCCAGCCTTGTTTATCCATTATACTGTGTACTGTAACTTAACAGAACAAGATAAAAACAGGACTTTATATATTCTATCTTTTGTTAAGCTCATTATTACGTCACACACCAGTGGTTCAAACTTTCGTTGAGGAAGTACACAGAAGTCTTTTGCAGTTTTGTTCCCGTTTTAGTTCTGTTCTAGGAGGTGTTGTTTGTTATGATTTCATCCTGGTTTATGCCTAGTTTAGACATGATTTAGACATGGAATAGTCCCAGTTTTGACTTTTGAATTATGACAACACTATGATAAAACAGTAAAACATTTGAAAGATCAGAATATAAACTAATTTTATCATACTACATACATTTGTTATTTTCTGGAACACAATTGAGCAAAAGGAGGTGTTTCTTTTGCGATCCAGTCTATGTCGATGGCACAAGCTCAGTTACATGCAACACTAGGCCCCCGCAGATTAGCTTTAACACTCTACAAACATACTTCACAACAACAATACAGAGGCTGGTGGGATATACATTGCCCAGCTGTCTGCAAACTGCAAGGCGACACCAAGACCAAAGCACGTGGTAAGCCCTGGTTTCTATGGCAACAGCAGAGCACCAAGAGTAAAGGTACAATGGTGGTAATAACATAAGAAGGAGGATTGAAGCGATGAAAGCGTTAAGTTCAAAACAGATCTGCTTAGTAATCAAATGACCCTTTGTAATAACCACTGCTGTGGAGATACGAAAATAGGCAATCCTTCAACCTTTCAAAGTGGTCACCTTTTAGAGCTCTGAAACATATGCCAAGGTAATACAGAACCTGAGGTGAAATGGTGTATTGTTAAGGGTGCTTGAGTCGGCAGGACAATGGAGTTTGGGGGAAAATCAATAAACACTGAAGCAAAGCTGGGTGATACAGTAGATGTGGTATCAAGATGGTAAACATATGGCAAATACAGTAGGTAAAACATCACTAATGGTAAATAATGGAGAAAGCCAATTAGATCTTTCTGAGTGGGACCAAGACTACACCAAGCCCATAGATGTCTGAGGCCGAGATTTGTTCAAGACCAGAGTGAACCAAGATTAAGACAAGACTAAGACTTTTGGGGTCAAAGACCAAAGCACTTTAAGACCAGTATAAGACCAGACAAGTCCTAAAGCACAGACTAAAGTTAAATAAAACATAGACTGGTCTCGGCCACTACAACACTACTGAATACTCAAGTCAACAAGTATACAGCAGCAGAAGGTAACATCAAATGCCTCTTTCGGTTTAAGTAATAATAAAATGCCTAGTGAGTCTATGGATGGGTAATGATCAACATGGCTTTCTTAACCACATAAACACTGAAAACCAAATCAAGCTTGTGCATGTGTGTATCATTGCAGTCTTGGGAGATTAGCTGCATAAGGTAAGACACAGGCAGAATTTAAGAGGAGCAGAGGAGGAGCTGATTTTCTATGAACACTCATTAGCACTTCTCCCTCTCAAGCAACAACTGTTAATTCAAGGTTTTACAGAACCTCTTTGGGTTGGATTAAAAATAAGTCTAGTCAGGCTGCAACAGGTAATTCAAGGAGAACACAGACAGGAATAAATCAATATATTGCTAATTATGTTCCAAAAAGGAAAAGCTGCACACAACAAAATAGGCAACAACCATGGGGACTATTTTAACAATATGACGATAAACATTATAATGAGGATTACATCAAGACTAGATCAAGCTTTTAAAAATATCATGTGGTGACAAACTTAAATGTTTTTTTCTAGTAAAAATACAGTAAAAAAAAAAGAAAGAAAGGTGATCTCATATGCAGAAAATGTATGTTGGCAAAAGTAAGTTTATAAACAATATCTTCCATATAATCAATATATTTTTGCAGACCAGTCCTCATAGTTCACTTCATCCATAAGCCGACTGACCAAACATGATATCGGCACTTTCCCATCGGAGCCCACTGCACCATGGAGCTGCTGCTGCTTGAGCGGTCAAGGCTGACAAATCCCAAAGTACTGGGGCTTATTTCACAGAAAGTTAGTTTTTAAAACATTTTCTCGGTTCACCCACCCGAGTTTTTATTCAGTATTGGACTGACTTTTTTTTTGTTATGAAACAGGTAAATTAGACCTTTTTATGTCAACCTTTGATTTGAGTTGGGCTTGCTTTTTGCTCAGAGTGCAGATTTACTAATGCAGACCAAACTCCAAATGACCAAAATGAACTATGTAGTTTTCCCCCCACATATCATTCCCATTATATTACACTTGGTTGTTCAATAGTTTTTGTCTAATACAACTTGACTTGCTTTTCACATCCACAATTAAAGGCAGAAAGAAACTCCTACTTCTTGAACGACACCACTCTGCTACAATCTGTGTTAACAACATCTTTTCCGCTTTACAAGTTTTATTTAAAGGTTTGACCATGGACTTTATATTGAACTCTATATTAGCCCTGACTGGCTGCAAGAAATCCCAGCTCTGCAGAGGAAGTGATTTAAGAAAAGTGACAGTCGCACCATAGTCAAGGACACCACTTGATACAGTAAACTAATAATAGCACGGTTGCCTTGACCTGTGTCTCAGCATGAAGTTCACTCCTGATATTTATAGCCACGCTTCTACTGCTAAGACACTGATGGGAGAATCTCAATTAGCTAGATGCTGTTATGTCATTAAAGGGGATTTTATGATGATGATGTTTGTGAGCTAACTTCCATGTTATGATGTTGTATTTTGTTCCATTCACACATGCTTGAGTAATCCTGTATGCTGAGGCACTGCTTTTCTCAGCAGCTGAAAAAACATCACCTTTCTAGTCCAACAGGTGAACATAGCCCACCTTGCTTCTACTTTCTATTGTTTGCTACGGCTGTAGTATTGAAGTGGGCATTGTCAGCAGGGGAAAAAATGTGCCTTAAAGAGACAAGTGCATAAGCCACGTTTTTTTAGCTAAGGGAAAGCAACAGTTCCCAAAAATATATGTTTCAATCCAGAAATTGAAATGGTAATCTAGAAGAGTCCAATTATTAAAAAAAAAGCTATACTGAAGATTAAGATGTATTGCCATGAAATTTAAAATAATAATATTAATAATGCATCGATTTTACATAGCGCTTTTCTGGCCACTCAAAGACGCCTTACAATTGCATTATTAATTCACTCCATACACTGGTGGTAGTAAACTACTTAAGTAGCCACAGCTGCCCAGGGGCACACCGACGGAAGCGTAGCTGCGAGTTTGCGACTACGGCCCCACCAGGGACACAACAACAGTATGCGCTCGGTGACTGAACCGGCGACCCTCCGGTTGAAGTGCGAATGCTTACCCAATGCACCACTGCCGCCACCTCTTCAAAGCCATTTTATCATTTCTCTCTGTAATAACTGTCTTATGCAATCCCAGTTAGCAGACAAATCAACATTGTGATCCGGATACATGTGTCTTTATACTATTGGACCTGAATGAGCAAACAGGATTTTAATACTATATTTGCACACGCCCTTTATGTGCTCATCTCTGAGTGTCTGTGTGTGTGTGTGTGTTTGTGGGTGTTTTTTACCGAGAACTGTTTGCTCAGCTCTCTACCAGCACCAGCAGCTCTCGTGGAAAGCACTGAGGTGGTATATGCAACCCACTGCTCAGTTTTGTAAGCAAATCATTATCAATGCTAATAATAGCACACTGCGGGTTTCTCTGTTCTCACAAAAGAGAGGCTTTTTCTCCAGCAGGAACTGATAAATATCGAAACCAGGTAATAATAATAATAATAATAATACATTTATTTATAAAGCGCTTTTCATGACACTCAAAGACGCTGTACAAAGGGTAAAATACGGTAGAAAAGATTATTATAGCTAAAGTGGAACAGCTTTTAGAAAATCTATACTATATGTCTCCATGTTAGCCCTGCAACCCATTCTCAAAGGTGTAAACCTCATCATTGCTGGGATAGGTTGAAATCACCAGCAACCCTTAGCCAGAATAGCAAGGAGGAGATTTTGGAAGGCTTATGGTTTAACTGAAGTCACGTATTAGGTTGGAAACACTGATCATTAGACAATTTCAGATCAATCAATTCAAGATCAATTTTGACAAGTGAAAAGTGCATTTTATATTCTTATGACTCACATGACATCAACAGATATAATTTTCTGTTAAATGGCCTTATGATGATGTTGTGGCATAACTGGCAAGTTAATTTCTATTCTCAAAAATCATTAGTTTGAGCGTGACCCAAGTCTTTGTTTTTCATTAGAATGAGCCAATTATATCTACAAAGAGACCATATCCCATTTGCATGATTACAGCATAGTTGAAGGAGAGGCTTGTGTAAACATTAAAGTAGATCAAATGCTTGTCCCAATCAAAACGTCCTACTTTTAACTTCAATATGACCCACAGTAAGTAGGTCATCTGGTGCATTTCAATGGTATTCCAAATGAATCCACTTTTTTTTTTTTATCAAGAATATCTTTGTGAGAATTATTGTTTCTAAAAATGAAGTACTGGTGTCATAGGAGATTTACTATATTTATTTAGTACTGACAGCACTACAGCACTGAAAAACAGTGAAACATACAGACAAAAAAAATCACTGACGATAACTGACTAAATTTACTAATGGACCTACTGCATACATGACGGTATGTCTTGGGATGATAGGAGGAAACACACAAACCCCACCATATTACAGTATGTACAACATAATTGAGATATACAAGATGGCACAATATTTATCCTTTATGTTGGTTTAATGTTGTTCTTAGAATTTGCAAGCTCTTCCATATACACAGCAGTGGCTTTATCGGTGCATATGTACATAATACTGTATGTTAGGAAAAGCTTTCAAAAAGATTTTTAATTGGAGATAGTTACTAAAGGCGGACTTGGTGAGCTGGCTGCAGAGTGCTTGGCTGGAATCAGATCAAGAAGATGACTTCATCTTGCTAATGGCAACACTCTGGATTTAATCTGTTCACTTCAAAACAAAACTGGCAACCAGACAGGGACGTTTGTGGACAAACAAAGGCATTTAAGACAACTTATTATTTCATAATGTTATGTTTTAAAAAGTGTTTCTGTAGTAAATTTCTAACAAGTCAGTTACAAGATACATGGTGTTGCTTCAGAAAAAGACGACTCATCTAAACACAGTTTATAACATTATGGAGACTGACATCTTAAAGGAACACTGAATTGACAAGAAATACAGTGACTGTCAAACAAACTACATTTAATGCATTGTTATCTCAACATAACTCGTTTCCTTTTTTAACCTCATGCATTCACAAACTGTGAGCAATTTTAAAACGGCAGCTTACGTTGTCAGTGCTTGATTCATGACAACAGAATAGAATGTGCCCACTTGACAAAAGAGTCACTCAGTGGGAAACTTTTGTAATCATAAAATACAGAAGTCATTTTGACACTGAAAAGCTCAAACGAGTGCTTAGCTAATATCCATTTAAATATATGAGCAGACTTTGAATATCATATGCCACTTGACTTGAGCGTCTTGATTTAAATGACGACAACAAAATCAATCACTGAATTTTCCACAGGAGGTTGCACTGTCACTTCTATTGTAGATTACAACCGTCTTATGAGCATTTTGTCTGACACATGCTGAAAAGAGGCCGCAAAAGAGGGAAATTGAGCAATTATATCAATCAATACAAGCCAGACTGCAAAGCCTCTATGATATTGTTGTATTTGTGCGGCTTTCAGATTGCAAACCGGACCACATCAATCCAGAAGTCAGGCTAACTTAAAGTGACTTGTCAAAAAGAGTGAAAATAAGATCACATGGGGCAATGATCCATGAAGACAATTGAAAAGAGCAGACATACACTGTTTCAAATGAAGACATGCTATCCAAATAATTAATGCAAAAATCCACTTATACTATAATTTAGGCTGCTCACATCTTTGTCTAACATGCTAATTCCAGACAGACTGATGTGTCAGACTGATCATTTTGAGAGCTAAACAGGGTGAAGAAACCAATT
>JAVQKG010237395.1:0-17846 GCA_036025885.1 Hypseleotris bucephala
ATTAACTATAATACAACCTGTATAAATGTATTATTGGCAGTTATAGATTATAATAGATATGTTGTTTAAAGTGAATCTAGTACTAACATATCTGTCTTAGTTTGACTGGATTATTTAGCAGTTTGTTGTATTTCCCTCAGTAGCACACAATGTGTAATTTCTAGTCCATCTACTGCGGCATGTGCAGATTAGCCTGAATGAGGGTGAACTAAGTGCTCTGTGCATACCGTCCTCAACACTGAGATGATGAAGGCCACAGAGCTTTGACTGGACCAAGAACATGGCATAGTTATTGTAACAATGGTAACATCAAATACCCCTATAGATAATTGTGTGGAAAGAAAAAACTAAAATTTTTGTTGTTTAAAATCGGAGTTTATGTTATGGGTTCAAACTCTGTGAATGTATCAGAAATGTCTTTTTAATATTAGTAATCGATAAACATATGAACATATGAAATAGCTTGGAACTGCAGAAACATATATATGTATAATGGTTCAGTCTCAGATTTATTGTGCGTGCTTTGTCAGAAATTTTACTGAATTCTTTTTTGCTTTCTGGCCTTTTATATATTCCAACTGGATAAGACTAAGTTTTTGTGGATGGATGAACATTCCCGTTTGCTTTTATTTGCCACATTTTCTTCCCCATATTGAGGTCTTTTACCTTGAACCACCTTAATGTGAAAATGCTGTGAATCTATTTGACTTCAGTCTTTTATAGAACAAGGCTTAGAGGAATCTGTTGTCAGTGTAAACATGTAGGGGAGGATGTAGGGCAGCCGTTTTGGGTCAACTGCTTATGAAAAAACACAAACAAATGTAACTTTTTGAACACGCCAAACCATGGAAAATATAACAATACATTTGTATTACATATAAAACTATACACAGCTTTATTCTCTCTTCCATGCTTGTAAATTGTTAGCTTATAAAAACATTCAGTGCTTGAAATGTGCTAGGTAGCTACTGGGTGTTAGCACAACACTGGTTAGCCCTTGAAGCCGAAACTTCTAAAGTGCTGAGTCAGTTTGTTGACCTCTCAGTAAATAGTAATGCACACAGATGACAAATGGGGCCCTCCAAGAAACACGATCTCCCGGTGTGAACCTGGCTGCTCACTTCAACAATAATACCACATGCTCTCCTGTATGTTTTGATTTGTTGGACTTTATGACTTGATAAACGTGTCAAAAGTAAATCATTAACAGTGAAGTTTCTTGAGCACTTTTTTCTTTCCCTTGCCATGAGGACTATTGTGAAATCTTTGTCTGAGAATCATGTTCCCAAAATATAGGTCAAAATACTGGAACAAACAACTTAATAGGCCAACAAATGGACAATACTCAAATTGAAAGATGAAAAAAAATAAAAATAAATGTTTGCATGATTTTCAAGACAAATGGTCCTCTTAAAGCTTTTGTTTGCAAGATATTTGTTAAATCAAAATGTTTCCACTGCCCTGATGAGCTGCATTTTTTTCTTTTATGTTTACTGCCTCTTACCATCTATAATTCAAAAACCTTTTGCCTAAACCACAAACCATTCTTTAGTATGTTTGTAACAGTTAGGGTTGCACGGTATATCACAAAATTATTGTTAATTACAATATATGTATTGATCTAAACATATTTCAATACCACCATGGGCTTTAATCTGAACAAATTATGTAAAAGTCAGATTTTAGTCATGATTTCTTTATTTTAGTCCTTGTTTTGGTTCTTCTAGTCTAGACACAATTTTAACTACTGAAAAAAGGAACTAATTCTGCTTAATTCAACTTCTAAATATTACAAAAACATCTTTCACATTATTCTTTTTTACATATATATTGTGCAGCCCTAGCATCCATCCTACTCACGTTTGACATTATTTTGCTCCAGTCCTGTTAAATTCAGTGAAACCACTGGAAGCCATAGATGTGTAATGAGGACAGTGTCAGAAGTGTATCACAACATATGAATAACAAAATGCTTGGTTGGGTTTTTCTTGTGTGTTTTGTGTTCATGCCACTACTACTAACCTTGGATTGGATTGGCCTGACTGGACCGTGCTTCTGCCCCCTTCTACCCCTGGTGTGGTTGTGCTTCCCCTGTCGGTTTGCCTTGCCCTATGCACCTATGCCACTTTTGGTGTTTGGCAGGCATCGGTAAACTGTCCACTGCCGATGGTAAAGCTTTTGCAGACCCTGAGGTGCTGCGACGGTTGACATCGTCTGTGAGTTGCGCCCTGGACGAGGCCGCGGCTGCCCTGACGCGCATGAGGGCAGAAAACACACTCAACGCCGGTCAAGCAGACAAGTATGTATCCCCCCCATACTTCAACAGTACTAAACTATAATTACACTACTAAACACTTATGTCCGATATGCAGGTTTATTCTGAGTATGGTATACATTTTCTATATACCATTAATACCAGATAGTGTTGCATGAAGTCAATATGAGTTTTTTGCCATTTAAGTGAATGATGAACTTTGAGAACTACATCTTGAAATATTTGACTGGATTTGGTAATGTAATATTGACAAATAAATTGAATATGGTGCACTTTTTAGCAAGGAAAATATAAAAAACACAGCGGTGACCACAACTTTAGTGCTTTTTTTCCCCACAACACAAACCTTTAAGCTCTCATCTTATACAGGATTACCACTGAAATCACAGAAAAACACTATGAACAACAATAAAAAGTTGTTTAAATTTTCAATTCAGAAAAAGACTGAGATGTTTGTACTTTACTACGCAGCTCTAACCACAGTGGCATGTTTTTTAAAATTAATATGATAAAATACGTGAGTTAATGCTTGTTGCCGTACAGTGCCTGTTGCGTGGTGGTGTAATTGTGCGGCGTTTGTATGTTCACCTGTCACAGTGGCAGTAATTGTAGCAGTCTGGTTATTTTCAGCCGTAGTTTAGCAGAGGCATGCTCGGATGGAGATGTCAACGCAGTCCGTAAGCTTCTGGACGAGGGACGCAGCGTCAATGAACACACAGAGGAAGGAGAGAGCCTGCTGTGTCTCGCCTGCTCCGCCGGCTACTATGAACTTGCACAGGTAGAAAGAACTAATTGTATGATGTTAATTGCATAGTTAACGTAGAGAGAGAAAAATATGTAAAAAATGTTATCATATATTTAAAAAAAAAAAGGAAAACAAGTCAAAACTTGTTACCTGTATTGTAAATTATTATGTAAGTAATTCTGTAAATCTGAAATCTTGACTAAGGCAAAAAAAACAAAAACATTTTCTATCTATTGTATGTTGAATAAAACTAACTTAATTAAAGCTCTTGTTTACATGTTTAACGTCATGATATATTTAATATTGTCAGGTTTTGTTGGCCATGCACGCTAATGTAGAAGACAGAGGCATCAAAGGGGACATAACACCACTTATGGCTGCAGCCAGTGGAGGTTATGTGGACATCGTCAAACTGCTTTTGGTTCATGGGGCAGATGTAAATGCACAGTCTTCAACAGGTACATAAAGCACGTGAAGTACTTATAATTGAAATAAAAATACATTATATTAAGTCTGCCTTTTTCTTTTTCCAGGAAACACAGCTCTAACATACGCATGCGCAGGTGGCTTTGTAGATGTGGTAAAAGTGCTGCTTAAAGAGGGTGCTAACATCGAGGACCACAATGAGAACGGGCACACCCCTCTGATGGAGGCGGCGAGCGCTGGTCATGTGGAGGTTGCCAGATTACTGTTGGAGTACGGTGCTGGCATCAACACACACTCCAATGAGTTCAAAGAGAGCGCCCTCACACTCGCCTGCTACAAAGGTCAGATAAAAGTCATAATGCACTGATCATTATTAGGATTGTATTTTTCGGAAAAAGCTAAAACACTAAATGGATGTTTACTGTATGTGCAGGTCACTTGGACATGGTGCGTTTTCTGTTGGAGGCAGGAGCAGATCAGGAACACAAGACTGATGAGATGCACACAGCACTAATGGAAGCCTGCATGGTGAGCATCTGATCCCTGCTGTATCTTTTATTAGAACTGAACACCTTCCTACAATATATGACATACATGTCTGTTATTAAATACAGTTCACGTTTTACTTGCTGTATGGATTTTAGATAGTACCCTGAGATTGTTGTGCTTATCTCCACATTCTCTGTGTGTCTCGCTGTCCCAGGATGGCCATGTGGAGGTAGCGCGTCTGCTACTGGACAGTGGTGCCCAGGTGAACATGCCTGCAGACTCATTTGAGTCACCCCTCACCCTCGCGGCCTGTGGTGGACATGTGGAGCTTGCAGCCCTGCTCATCGAGAGAGGAGCCAATCTGGAGGAGGTGTGTTGAGGCTGTTATTTCATATGACAACAATAAATGACTTGTTGTTTGTATGTTGTTAACAGCTAAGTCCTGCCCTAGCCTTTTCTGTTGTTCTTCTGTCAGTGACAATATGTTCTTGTTTGATTACAGGTTAATGATGAGGGATACACACCCCTTATGGAGGCAGCTAGAGAAGGTCATGAAGAGATGGTAGCACTGCTATTAGCTCAAGGTGATTTGACAATGTATACTTAATTTCAGCACTGTAATTGTGTAGTAGTATGGCCATCACTGGAGTGTATAAAGGTTAAAATATTTATTATATATTTATATATTTTTGTCTCTTGTCCAGGTGCAAACATAAACGCACAGACTGAAGAAACCCAGGAAACAGCGTTGACTCTGGCATGCTGTGGAGGTTTCTTAGAGGTAGCTGACTTTCTCATTAAGGCAGGGGCTGATATTGAGTTAGGCTGCTCCACTCCTCTCATGGAAGCTGCACAAGAAGGCCATCTAGAGTTGGTAAAATACCTTCTAAATGCAGGTAAGCAGAAGAGCACCGAGCGGGTCAGAGGAATAAAACATAAGCAGCTTTCTAAAGTTCTGAAAAATGCATGTTTTTTTGGCCTGCAGGGGCAAATGTTCACGCGACAACAGCCACTGGTGACACAGCATTAACTTATGCTTGTGAGAATGGACACACAGATGTGGCTGACGTGCTTCTGCAGGCTGGTGCCAACCTGGTTTGTATACAGTTTGGTACCTTTTTTTAATTCAACTTTTTGTGTACAAAAAGTTACATTTTGTGGTGTCTTTTATCAGGAACATGAGTCTGAAGGGGGGCGGACACCCTTGATGAAGGCAGCGAGGGCGGGGCATCTCTGTACAGTGCAGTTCCTCATCAGTAAAGGTAATTTGATACACTGTAATTTTGGTAATTGACTTAATTTGAATTCGTATTAAATATTTTTTATTGTATTATTCAATAATACATATCTTGCTCTCTTCCATTCTGTAGGGGCTAACGTTAACAGAGCTACAGCTAATAACGATCACACGGTGGTGTCTCTGGCCTGTGCTGGGGGACACCTAGCTGTGGTAGAGCTGCTACTGGCTCATGGGGCAGACCCCACTCACAGACTCAAAGTAAAGACATGACTGAGAAATGTTCTTTCACTCTCACAGCATGTCCTCATTATTAATCAAATCTGTTTTTTAGGATGGCTCGACCATGTTGATAGAAGCTGCTAAAGGTGGTCACACTAATGTGGTCTCCTACCTGTTGGATTATCCCAACAACATCCTGTCTGTCCCAGCCCCTGACCTGTCTCAGCTTACACCCCCTTCGCAAGACGCCTCTCAGGCAAGTGAAGTTTAAATGGACTTTAATCAAGTTTTCTCTAGTGCACATCTATAAAGATTTTTTTCTAAATTGTTTAGGTTCCTCGTGTTCCATTCCAAGCTCTCGCCAATCTGGTGCCCCCCCAGGAGCCTGACCAAGCCCCATCAAACATCGCTACCCCACCACCTGTCTCAAGCAAGGGTAAGGCTGAAGGCATAAATTCTGGCATGTACATACATGTGGTTTAAGCAAGTATGAGGATTAGATACAGTATGTATGTATGTACTGTATCACCTTCTGATCTATTGCCTTATTTGTTTTTTTGCCAAATCAGCCATATCCAAACAGAGAGCAGCCCTTCAGCCCAATGTCCCTGGTTCAGCTGGCCGTGGGACGGAGGCAGATCATCTGCCGACTTTCCACTTGTGCCAGCCTCTGGAGTGCATTGTGGAGGAGACAGAGGGTAAGCTCAATGAGCTGGGACAGAGAATCAGCGCTATCGAAAAAGCCCAGCTTCAGTCGCTAGAACTCATTCAGGGGGAGCCACTCACCAAAGACAAGATTGAAGAGTTGAAGAAGAGCAGAGAGGAGCAGGTGGGTATCACACCATTGTCGCATCACATGTTTTTGTGCTACAGATTGTTCAACAACATACTGTATAACTATGTAAACAATCAAGATTAGGAATATTGTTCTGTAACTGTTTTAGGTTCAGAAGAAGAAGAAAATTCTGAAGGAGCTGCAAAAGGTGGAGCGCCAGCTGCAGTTAAAAACACAGCAACAGTTCACCAAAGAGTACATGGAGGCCAAGGGCTTGAAGGAAGAACAGGAGCCGGGGCAAAGTCAAGGTCCTGGTCCAGGGCCTGGAAGTCCAACTGCCTCACTCCTTCTGCCCGCTCTTCCAGGTGCCCAACTTCACACCAGCTCAGACACGGACGAAGAGGCCAACAGGGAGGTGGAGCAGGAGCTGCCGGAGGAGTCAGGGGAACAGGTGAAACTCATGTTTGTTTTGCAAAACGTATTTAATACAGTATATACTTCAGTAATCACTCACACTTACTTTATTTCTGTGAACCTTCAGGAAGAGGATGATGACTATGAAGAAGAGGGTTCAGATGATGAAGCAGATGAAGACGAGGATTATACTAAACTCCCTCAGGTGGGCACGATCCTGTACCGGGACAGTCCCCAACCTCCACAACAACCTCCACTTCCTCCATCACCTCACACCCACCCTCAGCCCCCACCTCCTCCTCCCCAGACTGCCTTTGTCCCCATCCCTCCTCTACCAGACTACAACCCTGTGGACTACCCCGGGAGCACCAGCCCGGAACTTCAGAGGGTACTGGTGGGGCAGCAGATGCTGGGGCAGCAGACGTGCCAGGGGCAGCAGTTGGCCGGGTTAGGTCCTGGGATGCTACCCCCACAGGCTCCTGACGGGCTGATGGTAGCAACACCCGCACAGACACTCACAGACACGCTGGATGACATCATGGCAGGTAAGTCTAACCCTAATTTGTACTTATGTTTTTTTTTTATTAACTTGTTCTCTTATTAACTTGTTTGTTATAAAAATTTGTTCTAGCTGTGAGCAGTCGTGTACCTATGCTGAATACTACCACGTCACCAACGCCCTTGTCCCAGCCACCCATACAGACGCCTGCAAACATCTCCTCACCTCCCTCTGTTTTGCCTCTTTATCCTTCTGTCGACATTGACGCACATGTAAGACGCTTATTCACAATTGCTTAAGTAGATATCCAAAAATATCAGTATATTTGTTGAGTGAGCATTTGTTTTTTAGACTGAGAGTAACCATGACACAGCGCTGACACTGGCTTGTGCTGGAGGTCATGA
The DNA here is from genome assembly GCA_036025885.1 of Hypseleotris bucephala. NCBI lineage: Eukaryota > Metazoa > Chordata > Actinopteri > Gobiiformes > Eleotridae > Hypseleotris > Hypseleotris bucephala. The sequence continues at coordinate 7,487 of JAVQKG010237395.1, forward strand.
GGAGCTAGTGTCCGTTCTCATTGCTCGGGGAGCCAACATTGAGCACCGGGACAAAAAAGGTATGAAGATTCAAGAATATTGGCAAAATTGGAGCTCATTCACACAATATGCATAATAATTCTGCAGACCATGATAAATACTAATATGATGAATATGATCTAGTAGCAAAAGAGTAAGACCATAACTAATGCATTTTATCTTTGCTAATTTGACAAATGTAAATATAGTAACAATTTTTTCTTCTTATCTAGGTTTTACTCCTCTGATCCTGGCTGCCACCGCGGGTCATGTGGGAGTGGTAGAAGTCCTCCTGGACAAAGGGGGCGACATCGAGGCCCAGTCTGAGAGAACCAAAGACACGCCCCTCTCCCTTGCCTGCTCAGGAGGACGGCAGGAGGTACACATCCAGTTTGAAATCACACCATTTGTTGTTTATTTAAAGTAGGTCCTTTTTACTTAGGTATGTATGTATGTGTGTACTTGTTTAGGTTGTTGAGTTGCTGCTGTTGCGGGGAGCAAACAAAGAGCATCGCAATGTTTCTGATTATACACCTCTCAGTTTGGCTGCATCTGGGGGTTACGTCAACATCATTAAGATCTTACTTAATGCTGGTGCTGAGATTAACTCAAGGTAAGAACAATCTCAAAATAACCAATTATGAACGCATATTGCAATCACTGTAATATAATACTAACTCTTTTTTTTGTTTTCGTAAGGACTGGCAGTAAGCTCGGGATCTCTCCTCTGATGCTGGCGGCTATGAATGGTCATGTGCCCGCGGTGAAGCTGCTGTTAGACATGGGTTCGGACATCAATGCCCAGATTGAGACCAACAGAAACACCGCTTTGACTCTAGCCTGCTTTCAAGGACGGGCTGAGGTTGTCAGCCTGCTCCTGGATCGCAAGGCCAACGTAGAGCATCGGGCTAAGGTGAACAAACTGTTGCCAATAGTTTATATTGCTAAGCCTACAATACTGTATTCTCACTGATTTCTTGTGATATTGCAGACTGGTCTCACTCCTCTGATGGAGGCAGCCTCAGGAGGTTATGCTGAAGTTGGTCGAGTGCTTCTGGACAAAGGCGCTGATGTGAATGCTCCTCCTGTGCCCTCATCTCGAGACACTGCCCTCACTATTGCTGCCGACAAGGGTCACTACAAGTTTTGTGAACTGCTCATCAACAGGTGATTTCCCTTTTTTTTTTTTTAAAAGGACAAATTCTACACAGTTATGCATAATCTGTAAAGTTCTATTATATTCTTTTGCATGTTATCTCAACAGGGGTGCTCATATAGATGTACGCAACAAAAAAGGGAACACGCCTCTCTGGCTCGCAGCAAATGGTGGACATTTTGACGTTGTTCAGCTTTTGGTTCATGCCAGTGCTGATGTGGATGCAGCTGACAACCGCAAGATCACTCCACTCATGGCTGCTTTTCGAAAGGTGGGGTGTTACCCAGCTGACTGTTTTTGTACACAGCAGGCCTGTGGATTTTAATGATATTGTACATCATTATAGGGTCACGTGAAAGTGGTGCAATATCTTGTGAAGGAGGTCAACCAGTTCCCATCAGATATTGAGTGCATGAGATATATCGCCACCATTGCTGACAAGGTAAAGGCGGACTTCTCTTTTAGAAACTGAATCACTGACAGTACATGGATTGTCCTATATTCATTCGCTTGGATGACGTTTTTATTTTTAATGAAACCAAATTAATTGTGTTTTTTGTTTTTATAGGAGCTGTTGAAGAAGTGCCATCAGTGCATGGAGACCATCGTCAAAGCCAAAGACCAACAGGCAGCAGAAGCTAACAAAAATGCTAGCATCCTTCTCAAAGAGCTAGACCTGGAGAAGGTATTGTTAACTCCGATCAAGACTTTTCAAATATTAATAAATATTTCTCATAAAACTTGTATTATTGTAACAGTCTCGAGAGGAGAGCAAGAAGCAGGCACTCGCTGCTAAGCGTGAAAAGCGTAAAGAGAAGCGCAAAAAGAAGAAAGAGGAGCAGAAGCGCAAGCTGGAGGAAGAGGAGGGTCAGAAAACTAAGGACTCATCTGATATGCAGGAGCTGAAGGAAGATTCGGCAGATGGTACACTTTAATCTATACATATAGTAGATGATCCACACTCAATGTTTTGAGTAAGTTTTCTCTAACATTCTCATTGATTCCTTGTAGAAGAAGAGGTTCCTATTGAGCCTCCGAGTGCTACCACCACCACTACAATTGGCATCTCAGCCACATCCACCACATTCACTACAGCTTTTGGTAAGAAGAGAGCAAGTGTGGCCACAACCCCAAGCACCAATCGCAAGAACAAAAAGAATAAGACCAAGGACTCTTCACCTAGTGAACCAATCATATTACAAGATCCCCAGGTTAGCAGCCTTCACACTGTATATAAACAGTGTTTTGAACATACATTGTAGTTTTTTAATTGATTTTGTATTTCTCAGGTTGCACTAGCACAGCACAAGGCTGACAAGAACAAAATCCATGGCGAGCCCCGGGGTGGTGGCGGGTGTGTGACGGGAGGCAACAGTGATTCAGACCCACTGGATAGCACTGACTGTGCCAGTGAGAGCAGCAGCAGCGGAGGCAAAAGTCAGGAGCTCAACTATCTCCCCGACCTCACCTCCTCCGCTTCGTCCTCCTCCTCTTCATCCTCCTCTTCTTCAGTGCCCTCTTCTGCAGCGGTTCAGTCCCAAATCCTCCCAGGTCCAGAGAAAAGGCACTGCCTGCACTCACAGGCTGACGGCAAACTTGACAACAAAGTCACAGTCTCCATCTCAAAACCAACACAAAGGTAGGTCTCATTACATTCTTGTTTATAAGAAGCAGAATCACCATATCCGCATGTACAGTTTGGTCATGTATATAATTCTAATATATTCCTTGTTAACATTATAATTCGCAGAGCTCCAGACACAGGCGACTCAACTTGTAGCTCTCTACCCTCTCCATTCAAAACCATGGCTCTACCTGTCACCTCACCAAGCAGTAAGCTCAACCTTACTAGCCCCAAAAGAGGCCAGAAAAGAGAAGAAGGCTGGAAGGAAGTTGTCAGAAGGTTGGTAATACTAAACTGTTACAGTTCTACTCCAGTATAAAATCCTACCTAAAACAGGTTACTGATCATTACAATAACATTTATTTTGGCCTAAGTTTATGATTCAACTTCTTAATTAAATTACAATTTCTCATATTAAAGATCAAAGAAGCTCTCAGTCCCAGCATCTGTGGTGTCTCGGATCATGGGTCGTGGAGGCTGTAACATCACTGCAATTCAGGATGTGACTGGAGCTCATATTGACGTGGACAAACAGAAGGACAAGAACGGGGAGAGGATGATCACTATAAGGTAAAATACTGCACTCTGGTGGACAGATAATAGAACTGCGTTGCAAATATAAATTTGTGGTTATTTTTTGAATGAAAAAAACTATGGAACTTTTAGCATGAAATCTAAATCAATATGTAAATTGAGACATTTTCTTTTTGCAGGGGAGGCACAGAGTCCACCAGGTATGCAGTCCAGCTCATCAATGCTCTAATTCAAGATCCCGCCAAAGAGCTTGAGGATCTGATCCCCAGAAATCACATCCGAGCTCCAGGCTCCAAAACAGCTTCAGCTTCCTTCCCAAATACGACTGGGATGTCCGGTGGTTCGACTACAGGGCCTAAGGCACTAAGCTCACTGGTCACATCCTCTGGCGTCTCGTTCCAGTCCTCTTCATCCTCATCCTCATCACCTTCTCAGGCTGCTGGGAAAATTGGGAAGGGCTTGCCATCAAACATCAGACAACCTTTCCCTGTGTCCCTGCCCCTCGCATACGCCCACCCTCAGTTTGCTCTCCTCGCTCAAACCATGCACCAGATCAGACACCCTCGCCTACCCATGGCCCAGTTTGGTGGCACCTTCTCCCCCGCCGCCAGCACTTGGGGCCCCTTCCCTGTGCGCCCTGTAAGTCCTGGTAGTGCAAACAGCTCTCCCAAACACAATGGAGGAACGGGCCAGCCACGGCCCAACTCTGCCCACGGCGAGCACAGCACCACGTCGGCTACTGGCGCCCCGGTCATAACCACGGTCACTACGACTACCAGCACTCCCAACACATCTACAGCCGCGGCCTCCCCTCATACCCCGAATCCTACGACCTACAACCCTCAGCCTAGCGTACCCACGCCATCCTCGGTCCGAAAACAACTGTTCGCCTCCGAGCCCAAGCCCCAAGGCGTAAACTCGGTGTCTGTTTCGGCGGCTGCTACTAGTGTGAGCAGCACAGTTCGGGGAACAGGGTCTCCAGCGCATCACAGTTCGACGACGACTGCGGCAAATACTATGCCACAAACAGTCGGACCCATGTCACAGCAGCCTCACATTCAACCAGTAAAAACAGACCTCAACTCTGTCGTTCCTCCAGGGAAAGACAAGCCTTCGCTCCCAGTAGAGAGTCAGCCTGTTTCGGTCAGCGAAAGCATCACATCAGTTGGTTTTACGTCATCTTCTGCCATGGCTTTACCATCAAAACCAGAGTCGAGACAACAGTTAGCCCCTACGTCCTCCTCTGTCTCATCCACGGAGGCTCCAGCACCTCTTCTCAATCAACAACCCAACTCGAATCTCCCCTCCGCAGCGCCCCCTGTCCTGTCACACAATATTGCACATCCCAACAACACTGTACCCCATTTCTCTGCCCCCGCGCCCAGAGTCTCTCATCGTATGCAGCCGCCAGGGCCTTACTATTCTCTTCCTGAGCAACAGCAGCAACCACAGCAGCAAACACAGCAGCAGCAACCACAGTCTGTGTTCGTGCCCTTCAATGCTCAGCAAGAAGCCCCCAAACAACAGTCCCAAAACCAGACGTCTCAGCAGCCGGCGAGTCTGCCTCCTCAGGCTCAGGCTCCAGGCTCCATGCAGGTGTCCGCCAACATCGGGATGATCAACGGTTCACAGATGCAGCACGTGGCCAGCCCAGGCAAACCGCAGCAGATCACAACTAACTTTGGCCCCTCTGGGATTCAACTGAATTTCAGCAGTATCTTTGATAACAACAGCCAGGTTAGTTAATGCACAATGCAACTATACACATTCATTTTATTGATGAATATGGTATCAAAACTTAACAACCATTTCAGTGTCATTCTGGTAAGTTTAATACCTTTTCAGATTTAAATGCTTTTTCTGTTATAAAATAAGGAATATTTCAGGATTGGTCAAACTGCAAAAAAATAAAATACAATAGCCAAATTACAGTCATCCATTCAAAAATGCACTTCTCTAGGACTGCACAGGAGCAAAACAGATTAAATAAACTGCCCAGTAATTAGGTTATTATACACATTGTTCTATAAGGTTGACTGTGTTCTAAAAAAATGCAATTACTTTTACATTTTTCACAGGTGGGAAACAATCAGGTCTGGGGTGGTTGCCATCTTCCTGCTCGATCTCCTCCAGAGCAGTCATACTCAGCTCCACCGAACTACATGAGCATGGGTCAGATGGACAGTATGATGCAACAACAGCCGCCAGACAACTCCAAAGCCCCTGGATACCGCTCCACCTCACAGAGGATGGTGCACAGTCCCATTGGTGAGATGACACTAGAATTAAGTTATTGTTTCTTGAGTTTTCAGATTTGTAAACATATGTACAATTTTCTTGTTTTCTGCTCTTAAAGCTTTGGCTAATTTTACCAACAATCCTGTGTATCTGCATGGACACACAGTGGGTGCCCCTTCGTTTAGCAGACAGCACTTTTCGCCTCATCCATGGAGTGCATCAGGTAGCCCGTTATCTATTTGGTTCTGATACAATTTCCAACTTGATTTTGTCTTTAGTGTATTACTAATACTAAAATTTATATACTCCTGACAACCAATTAACCAGTCTATTTTCTCTTTTTTTCCTTCTAGGTGACGGCCCTGTCCCTCCTCCCTCTACAGTGTCCTCCTCTGCTCTGTCCACATCAGTGGTGGCTCCTCCTCCTCAGCCTAAACCAGGCAGCGTCTCTCAGCAGGATCGGAAGGTGCCCCCGCCAATCGGCACAGAGAGACTGGCCCGGATTCGGCAGACGGGATCAGTGAACCCACCTCTACTCACCACCAGTTACACCGCGTCTGTGGGACAGGGTGGAATCTGGTCATTTGGTGTTGGCAGTGCTTCGGGTGAGAGTTATTAATGTTTCCATTATATATATACAACATTCCAGCAGTTGTATATTGTTGAATTCACACATTCCTTTCTCAGGAGTGAAAAAACTTATAAAACGGCATGTCTCTTTACACATTAAAACATTTGGCGTGAATGTATAGTCAGCTATCTCTAACACTGTTTCTTTTTTCTTTTTTTTTTTAATGCAGAGGCCATGTCCGGTTGGTCCCAGCCGCTTATGAGCAGTCACATGATGCACCCTCAGCTGCAGGCGGAGCAGTCGGCCTTCTCTCAGCACCAGCCCATGGAGCAAGATGATACTGGCATCGCTAACCCTGCTAACAACTTCCACCAGCCCCAGCATATGCCCAACAGTTATATCCCTGACTTCCCAAAGGTTGCTATACACTTGAATTTGTTAAAAAAGCTATCTTTTAACCTTTTTTCTAATATAAAAAACATCTAATCTTGAGACATTTTTTTCTTAGGGAATACCAATTTCAATGCAATATGGAGGACCCATGTTGCCTCCTCATCCTCCCATGGCGGAGGGGGCAGGGGGCCCAATGTACAACGGTTTGCACACTGGTGACCCCGCATGGAGCCCCATTATCAAAGTGGTCCCAAACAATGCAGACAACGCTGACCCACAACAGCAGGTAATACGCCTTTTTGACACATACAGCTAGAAGTGCATCAGGCATTACATTATTGCCACTGACAGGTAAAGTGAAAAACACAGACTATCTCCCAAAACTATCGTAGATTAATAATGCATGGTAGTGGGTAGAAATATTAGGCAGCGAGTAAACAATTGTCCATGAGATTGATGTGTTAGAAACGGAGGAAATGAGAAAGGAGGATTTGAGCTTGTCTCTGAAATGATGTGAGGAAAGTGTGAATCCATGTGAGGAATGAAGGCTGGAAGTCTTAGCAGACACACAAGATACATGAGCTCAAATTGCTTAATGCTAGCTCTAAAGCAAAGGACCAAAATACACAATGCATGCAAGTTTGAATTGTGCTATGCTGCATATTATATTTTCATAATGTACAACCTAATAGCAGTTTTTGCTACATGGCTGAGTAGAATCAGTCTGATATAGGGCTTGTATATATTCTTTTCTTTTTGTTTTTAGGTGTGGCCTGGTACCTGGGCACCTCATCTTGGCAACGTGCATCTGAACCATGTGAATTAGGCTGCGTCCACACCAATCAACCACAGCATGACCCACGGCGCGAAAAAACAAACTTGACGAAAATATGACAGATTAAGACGACGTTAAAAAAAATAAACTTACTACATTGATAACTTTACTAGTGACTTGAGACGAGTGCAGAACAGGGGGTAAAAAGAATTGGAAGGTCTTTTGACGCCATTCTTTTGATGTGCCTATCTCTCCTCTACCCACAAGGAAAAAGGAAGTTGGCAGGAGCTGTTTTTCAGTGTCCCAATAATAACAATGATACAAACTTGTGCGATCAACTGTTAAAACAGGATCCATTTTCTGCGTAGTTTAGTGATTTTGACTTAAACCGACCAACACCTTTCTTTGGGCTTAAGGGGGCTCAACATGAAGTAGCTATTTAATGGCCCAAAACTAGATGATTACCTGAGGAGAACGAGAAATCAAAAACCTTTTAGAGTGGTAAATACATGTATAATTGTTTACATACTAAAAAGGGTTAAAATGAGAGTAAATTTCATGTCGTATAGTGGCTCTACTTTATGTAGCCTGTATTAATGTGAAATATTTACCTTAATATTCAAATAAAAGATTGAAAAGTATTTGTGTGGATTCTTGTTTTGGGAATGTGTTCGACAGTTTTCTTTGGTTGAAAGGTGGCTGTTCTCATTCTTTTTTAAGATAGGCAATGAATATACTGACGACATACACTATTAGGCTAACTTTTTAAACTGCTAAACACAAGCTTTAGATGATTGAAACATTAATTCCAGTAAGTTGAAACTAAATGGCTACAGCAGCAATGATGTCCAAAGGGTAAAATGGCCATTGAGTGTTTTTATGATTTGGTTGTGATCCTGCTGATGGTTCATCGTAGGTGTAAATGTCTATTTTCTTATAAATAGTAGATAATAAGCAGACATGATAAACTGTAACAACAATGCATCTGGCATTCAGTCAAATATTTTCCTATGTTTTGTTATAGCAGGTTGGGTAATATAAAATAAATATTCTGGATCATCCTGAGTCAGCATTCCTATTCACAGCTATGGCTTATTTCTATATAATAAATATAAATGTATTCAACTCAATACCTCAACATGTAATGCATTTATTACAAGTAGAAAATAGTTTTAACACGATTTGTTTACGCCATGTCCTTAATGTTGAGGTCAGTATTGAAACCGGAAGTTTGTGTTTTCTGGTTTCCGCTTCGTTACATAGCCCGATGTAGCGATGGCGACTGCCTCAAATCCAATCGTGTCTGAACAAACACCAAAAACATCTTCACCTGGACCTGTAGCATTTGACTTTTCACAGCCTCCGATTATTGAAGGCTTCTCCCCGCAACCTAGGATCAAAGATGAGACATTTAAAGAGAAATTTCTCAGAAAGACCAAGGAGAACCCGTTTGTCCCAATAGGTGAGTACAGTACAGTTACACAAGTAACCCAGAGCACATAGAGAACAAAACTCCACACTATGTTCTGACAATGAATGTACAAAGGGTTTTATTATTCTACAGTGGAGGACTCATTGCAAAAGGATTGTATTTATTATAACAGCTTAAACGCAGCTATGTTTTGTAAAGGAATTTCTGGCATTTTGATGGCTTCTGTGAAATAGCCTAAACATATTTTGAGTGCTCTTTATTTTACTTTAATATGTTTGATTGTTACTTTGACATAGAAAACAAGATTTATTGTTTGATAGCATGGAGTTCATGTAAATCTATAATAAAGGGGCGTGACTAAAACCGGTTTCACAAGTCATTTCTGATAACCTTGAATCCAAAATGCAATAGGGGTCAACATGATCACCACTTGCTGAGACTGCTGAGATTTGTGGCACAGTTAAAATTGGAAAAATGGATTATGACTACATTTTTATGGAACTCACATTCATACACCAGTGTCACACACACATATAAACACACATTAGGAACTCAGTGCCATGCTCAAGGACACATTGTCAGTATGAACCAGGTTAGAACAAGGATAGAACCACCAACCTTCTGGTATTGGACAACATGCTTTACATCCCGAACCACTACCACCCATGTCATCACCAGTACTTTCTAACTACCATAATGGAAACATATTACTCAGCTTTGATACGTGTTTCCTTTTGTTTCGCAGGTTGTTTGGGCACTGCTGGAGCGTTGATGTATGGTCTTCGTGCTTTCCATCAAGGGAAAACCAGACAGTCCCAGCTGCTGATGAGGGGGAGAATTTTTGCTCAGGGCTTCACTGTAGTCGCAATTATTGTTGGTGTTTTTGCCACAGCTGTGAAGCCCAAGCAGTGAGCGGCTCCTTCAATGCATCCGAACTTGCCTACTTTACCTAAACAAACACATTCATCTAGCCATGCTCAAAATACTCTTGAATAGAGCGAGACCACATTTATTTATTTCAATCTGAAACATCATATTTGGAGGATATCCAACTTCAGCGTTTCACTTTAAAAGACATTGCCAGAGGCCAAAGAAAAGGCCAATTCTGTCTCGTTATTTTACTGACTGCTGATCAAGACTACTATATGTATATATTCACACCACCATAAGTAAACTGAATTCTAAAAAATGTCTTTCTTGTATTTTTAAAACTGTCTTTCTTCTAAATACGTCCATTAACTCAACTGTGATCCATGGTGTATTTTGACACATTTCAATCTGAACCAGCATTAAGCTTGTCTGTTGGATCGCACCACACAGACTTAGACTCAACAAAAGCTAGTTTGAGATACTGATGCTTGCCATTTAACATATTAATAGTTACTATGTTATGGGGATGCAAAAAATGTATTATCGAAATTTTCACAATTAAAACATAAAAGTGATTAAGTTGGCACTGATGCGCCTTCACACAACTGAATGTCCTTTGGGAAGAAAGAAAGATTTGCCAACATATTAAAAGACAGATTTATATTAGGGTTATTACTGACTGTTTATTTTCCAGTTTCATCATAACATTCATTTTCTAAGAATAATGTCCAAACAGGCAACATGTGAAA
>JAVQKG010237528.1:0-16280 GCA_036025885.1 Hypseleotris bucephala
TCCACCACCTCCTCCGCCATAAGGCAGTCGGTGTTATAGCAGTTGACGCAGACGCATGGGGCGTTCCGCCGATATACATTTGCTGTCGTTTACGACAGCCTGCGTCTAGTTTTCACAATATGAGCCAGGGATTGGATCTTTCATTGCTTGATTTTGTGCTATGAACAGGCTAAAATGAATTTGTGAACAGTGCAGGTTAAGCAGATCCATGGGCCAATAAGACCTTTTAAAAATGTACAGATGTACATTTATAAATTGAAAAAAAATAAAGCTGAAAAGTGAAACCTATCAAAACTGAAGACTTTTCTTTAGTTAGTGTCATAGCCTATGATAATTGATAATTGATATTTTCTTTTGCATTTCCTAGACTAGAAAAAATATCTACTTCAATGAAATACATGTGCAAAGAAACCCATGTTCATACTCAGAAATCTCATCCGCTGGTCTTTTGTGATCGACACTGGTTGGCAAGTGGCAGGGGGTTTGTTGTGTGAGAGGGAAAGCTGGGGTGTCATTTACGTTGTGTGTACATTGTTGTATAGATTAATATCACCTACACATTACCCACAGTATTGTACATGTGTGTTCCATCTCCACACCCGTCACTGTGCAGTATCAGATAGTGGCTCGGACTATTTATGAGCTCACAATAGTGCTGTCAGGATCGCGGAGATTAATGAAGCTTGTTTCTGTGGCTGGGAGGCTCTGGTGGCTCTGTACTACAGCAGCACATGTTAACCCCGGGCCACACAGGACTGCTGCACATTACACATCATAACTCTGCTTCAAATAAACTGTCATGTAGAACTCTTATAGTAAATGTTATGATCAAATCTGATCACTTTTAGATTTAGATTCATGCAAGGAAATATGCTCCTCTCAATACTGGCTTGGAGTTTAGTTGCTGTTGCAAAACCTTTATGCCAAAGTTAAAAAATCCTCTAAAACCAATGATTTATTGTTTTATTCACACATTGTGGTTGGAATGTCTTGGCACAATCTATATTTCTGTTTGTTTTTGCCCTTCTGTGAAAGTTTTAGCAAACAACATCACAAACCAACTAATAAAAAAAACATAATTTTTCCATATGCAGCACTGTAAAACATGTTTGACAATGTAGTGACTTTTCCAATGTTACCATGAGGTAATGCTGGTGGAATGTATTGATTTTACTGTTTCACGGCACAAAGGAGTTCATCTTAGTTACTGTTCAGACTCTAGCTGAACCCAAGGAAGTGACCAGCTATATGATAGCTTGTTAGTACACTACCATATATCATAGGTGTTCATTCCCAAGAGGCGGCTAGACAATGCCAGGCATACGGTGAACTTTACTCCTTACTGTTGCTCCTATCCCGGGGCAGTAATGCTAGATGCTGTTGGTCTCATTGGACACACAATAGTTCATATTTGCTGTCAATGTCAACACCTCTGATGAAGGATGTCAACTTTAGAAAAGAATGGATCACATGCAAGCTCGGACAATAGCCTGGGCTTGTACACACTCTAGGGACTATGTAAGGAAGGAGGAAGCTAGGATTGATAGTCTTGTTAGGGCCTCTGGTTATTGAGCTCAGGTGGGGTCCAGTAGCCTTTATATTTGTCTGTTTGATCTAGACCATAAATCATATTTTTGTCATATTCATGGAAGAAGTACTGAATGAATTCTTCTTATAGGGGCTTGAAGGTACTGTTGGTAATACAGTTGAAAGCCACACGTTGTAGTTGATGACATTGCTCTTGTACCTATTTGCTAATGTTTCACCAACTATTGTATTTGCTGAGGCATAAGCACCTTGTTGAGTGTATGCCAACAGCATGTGGCATGTTTGGTGACAAGAAGAGATGGTAGTGACACTGATATTTCTTATCATTGTGGAGTGTGTTGAAAAGGTGCACTTTTACACTCATTCAACTTTTTCTTAAAGAAAAGAGTGCAGTATGGTACTGTGGTATTAGAAGACATGTGATTTGTGATAAAAATGTTGAATTTTGCTGTGCCAATAAGATGTGTGTTAATTGCATACTTTACGACAGTTTGATAGAATTTAAATTTCAGCCTATAGACGGTTTGCTAAAAATCTAGTTTGAACATATTGAAAACAATACCCAAAACAAGAACTAAACCAATTCTAAAACAGAAGTGAGAACTAAATAAAAAAACGTTTCTCTTAAGTTGTTCTACAGTTTAAAAGCTGTGATAAGGTATCTTATTGTGATGCGGCGGCCTTATGTTAAGTGCAAGTGTGAGAGAATGTGTCTGCTCGGTGTGTGTGTGCATCACAGTTAGGAGGTGTGAGATGTCTATCTGGGGCCATGCATCAGGCCCACTGTGGCAGAGGGCCTGTGTAATTATCAGCTCTCAATGGGACGCGCTGTTATTTTTGCCCCGGGTGAGATACTTATCGGGCCCTGTCAGCAGTCACCTGGATGGATGAACCTGGTTCTTCAGTTCCTACTCACCATCCCTTCGCTCCAAAGACAAACTGTTTAAATTGTGCTGAAATTCTACTACAATGTCTATTGTAAAAGTGTGACAATAAAAAAACGCAAATGGCTTGTCAGGATTGCAGTGTTGTGGTCACACACGTACATTCTATGGTTGTGGTTTGACAACACAGTTACTGCTTGACAGTTGAAGACTCCAATGGGACAGATACTAATTCATTTGTCTGTATAGTTATTATTTAATGTCGTTCTGAAAACAAGAACGTTTGACAAGATTCAAAGAGCAGAATCACAAACATAAAAGAACATAACTGCATATCATCATATCCTTTCAGAGCAAATAAAGCCCAACTGCAGATCTGTCTTGAGACATTGGCCTTCTAAACATTTAAACAAACTAGTACAACATGCGCACAGGTCTGCCTTTGATGTGAGAAAGTTAACAATTTAGTTTATATTTGGCTTATTGGCTTATTATGAAGCATGCAACTAAACTTTTTTTCATTATAGAAGTTTATTATTTCGCTTCATATAATCCTATTACAACACCCAGAGATACTCACCTGTCACCTACTGATTGAAGTGGATGTAACGGCATAAAAGCTTGGTTTAATTTTAGCTAGCATTGTTGCTTCAGTTCAAAGGCACTTGTCTTGGAGTATCACTTTACATAAGCTGCTGCTACCATCACAGTTTGTTTGTGACATTCAGTTTAGTACTTTGAGATATTATCAGCACTTAGCTTAATCTCGTAGCACGCTGCACTGTCAGAGTAAGCTCCTTGACTGCACATAACACAATCATCATCATGAAATCCCCATTATAGATCTGCTACAACAGTAGCAGCAACAATCAACATAGTGTCTAGTGGGAACAGTAACACTGGTGTCAGATTAGCTGTATTTGAATGTCAGGAAGCATGTTGCTAAAAGCTGTTTAAAGTTACCGTAGTAAGAAGTGTACTATTGCAGAAAAATATGTTTTATTTTGGGATAAATTAATTAATTCCATTGTGTCATAATGTGATAAATCTGAAAACTATGATGTCGTATTCACAAATGATTTTGAATCCATTGTGCTTATAGATGATTAACAGTTTTAAATCCATGAAATAATTTCCATTGACTTAAATGTCAATCAAGTATGATTTTAATTATTCCCAGTAGTTAGAAAATATAATATAATAAATATATTTTTAATCTCAAAATGTTTTAAATTAATTACTTTTTTACTTTTTAATTAATTTCCATGAAAAAATAGATCCATATCTCCTTTTTTGTTAAAGTTTAAAACTCTGTGATCCTGCCCTTGACCTGTGTTCCCTGACTCTTACCACACCCCTTCACTTCACTCAGTCCTTTCGGAGGTCAATAAAAGTGGGCTGAGGGTTAGTGCAGCATATGGATTCATTAACAAATATCTGTCTGTTTGCTGCAGTAATGAGGCAGCCAGCCGCTCACAGCCTGCTGGTGTCAGTCAAAAAGCCAAGGTTCAAGAGTGGGCCACGGCCAAGCTACCTGGCTTTATAAGTCTGTGGCTTATTAGTCCAGATTTCAGAGAGACCAACACGTGGGGCACGTGGGCCTACACTGCCCCCTTATGGACAGGGAAGATAGTACCAATCACACACAAATTTTATGTTTTCAAACGTTTGCGGTTACATTACACACACACACACACACGAAAATAGACTGTGCAGTAAAATTAATTTATTAAACAAATTTACAACAATGAAATAAATATATTTTATGTTTTTATTTTAAATGTATACTGCTCTTCTTTATTACATTAACATTTTTATTTTCATGGCACTCATCCCACTTCTTGAATCAGATGAGTCTATGACATGAAGCGGGGGTCTTTCTTGTGAGCTCTGACAGACGGACGAGTAGACAGATAGACAGGCTGATGGAGGAGCTGATGGGGCATGGCGGCCAATGAAGCATCCAGCCAAACCAGCCTGCTTTACAAGTCCACTCATGCCTGCTGGTGTTGATAGAGTCCTGCTTGTCTATGATGCTGCATTTGTGTTGTATGTGGATGTCTTGGAATATTGCATCACCGTTTGAATGTCTGGTTTAAAAATAGGTGCATTTGAGTAAGCCCATTTTAGTTTCCAAATACCTATCTAAGTTTAGCTGTGGGGCTGCTTGTGAAGTGTGCAGATGTTTCGGTTTGCTATCTCTCTGATCAAGGCCCCATTAACCCTGGTAGCTTGGATTCCCATACCGCCGCAGAGCCTAAGCAGCGTCGTTTCAAAATGGGTGTAAACAGCTAAGGGCAACAAGTGTCTCGATCTGACAAACAGATAGCAGCTGTGAACAAGGCCGCAGACTCATGGCTTCCTATCAGATAAAGCAGACATGTGCAGCTCCAGGCAGCAGAACACATCATGAAGCCTGGATTTGTAACGTCGCTGTTTGGAATTTTATGGTTTGGCTTTGTTGGCAAGCTGTGTTGTATAGCTTCCTGATCCTCATATTATTTGACATGTGTCTAACACCAAATTATTCAGTTTTACACAGATTGGTCTTTCTACATAATAAATTGTAAATGACTGCTACTTTGGGCCTGAGGTGGAACACAAAGAGGATCGAGCCGATCGTTTCAAACTGAAATTCATGTAGAAGCAATTTTTAATCACTATTTAAAATACAGTACATGCATGTGTTCGGATGGTAGATGGAAGCTACTCTGTCTTGCTCTGAATGTTTATTTTAAGAATTTCAATAATTAATGATTTCTCAATTCTCTAACAATTACAAAGTATCTGATAATAAAGTAAAATGTCTGGAATGACAACATCAAGTAGGGCTTCATGTTATACAATAATTATGTTAAGTTGTATAACAATCTGACTGGAAATTGATTATTAAATATATATAATGATATATACAGTACACTTTCTTTCAGTTTTAATAGATTTAGATTCAAGGCTCTGTACTCACTGGTCAAAACAATTACTGAACCTAATATGAACTAATTCAGGTGTACATTACGAATAAATAATGATCTCCAAACACACTGTCAAATAAAGAACATTATTGCAAAACACAATTTTTCCTGCATTTCCATGGATATTGCATTTGCTGATATTGCAGTTATTTGAAATCTTATTTTGCAATATGATGAACAGCCCTAGAGGATATGATGCAAATATTCCAAACCTAGAGCTGAAATATTTTAGTTTACATGAAACGGGAAAGTAGTGTCTGAAAGATACAGACCCACTTTCCATTAACCCCTTGAGACAGCTGTGCATAAAGTTCATAAAGTCAGGTTGGTTGAGTTCCTGATGCTGCAGTGCTGATGAATGGTTAATGTCACACCAGGAGACATACACTGTATCAATCCTGGACTGTGAGTCACAAACCACTGCCCAGCCAAACTAAACCAAATATTTCATGTACAATGTGAAACACGCTCGCAGCCATAAACAAGCTTCAAAAGGCGCCTGGTCGAGGTCTGAAAAATGATTTTAACCATAACCGTAAGCGTTTTCTTGTTCTCTTTTTGCCTAGCGAGAGTTTATTTATGTAGATTGGATGGAGTGGTGTATAATTATTCCTGCACAGCCAATGTCTTCTTTTATTTATTCAGCTCCTTCCCCTCTCCTGGGCCGCCATATTGTCCTGGGATGAGGGGGAACAAGAAGCACACATTTATCTTTAACCAGCTCTGGAGTATCTGATTACAGTATTAATTATTAAATGTTTCTTTACTAGAGGGGGCTTTCATTATGTCGAGTGAATATTCCATGTATTAATTGCACCTCACCACTAGACCTCTTTTAGATTCAAGTGCATTGACCTTATGTTTAGGTATAATGTGTGCACTGTATATCAATGAAAACTTGCAGTCGAAGCATTTCTGCATTACGTGGATGTGTATTTTTCCACTTAGTTTTTAAATAAAATTCCAGAGAGCTGTTTATTGGCTTAAGGTTTCTGCTGTGGTAATGATGCATGGAGAATGATGTGGGCTGAAATGATGAGAGCCGCAAGCACAGCCAGCCCAGACCAATCTGAAGTTTCACTGAACCCTTTTGCATATCTTATTTGCTGTATGTAGAATTGTGCTTGTAATGTATTTAACATATTTTTATTTAAATAAAAATATGTTCACATTTAGCACTTTACAATTTTTATATATTAATTTCTTCTCCAACAAAATGGTAATTTACCCACAGCTGCCCTGGCGCATACCAGCGAAAAACATGTTTCATATTGCACCATTTTAGTTTTATCTGACCTCCACCTCAACATTAGGTTACATCAAACAAAGGGAATGACAGTGAAGTATTCAGCCAAAGCACCAGGGGCAGTGTGAACCATGCAAGGATTGAACCAGCATCTCTCTTGTGCGTGGTTGACCCCTCTACCAACTGAGCCACTGCCTCGCCAAATTTAAATTCAGATGAATCCCGTGCAACGTTGTGACCTTCCAGTTTAACTATCCTTGATTTGCTCTCTAATAGCATAGACACTGCTTTAAAAGTTAAATGTTCCATACACTACAATCCTTGCTCCTTTTGTCCTCATTTAGGTATAGATATTCAAGATGTGATTTATTAAATTATTACCAAATTCATTTGATAATTCAAAATAATAGGACATTATTTCTTTGCCTGAAACTTGCTATGAAGGAGAAGGAAAGTTAAGATTATTGTTTTTAGGGAACATTAGTTTAGGTGACAAGTGAAACAGTGCTTGTGTGGGAAACAACCATTTTGAAAGAACCGAGGATTATGTGTACTGCACACAATGTCAGCCACAGTCGACACAGATAACACACAGATAAAATGACACTAAAGAATACAATTAAAATGTATAAATAAATGAATTTAAAAACAAAATCTTTCACTGATTAAAATTATTATTGGAGTTTCTATCTTTTTTAAAATTTTTGCTTTTTGCTCAATATATTATCACATAATTAGCGAGCTTAGAGTCTGGTTACCGCACATGAAAGGCACTACATCAGAGTTTCTTTCGTTCAGCTTTTGTCTTAAGTTAAATGTATAAATGGCAGAGTTTATTTTACCTCAACAATACAAGTTGAAAGGTTTACTTTTCTAATTTATCATTTGAAATTGTAATTACAAATTTGTTATTTTGACAGCTGTTGTCATTGTTTGATGTTTTCTTTGAGCTCTGGCTTAAAATATCCCTATTCAGTCAACTCGATAATGGGATGGCCACTCTTCCTAGTTTTAGCCTCCTGCCAACACTGTCTATGCATGCTAATGTGAGCTGACAGGGCCAGTGAGTTTTTCTCCAAAGCAACAGAAACATGTTTGGATGGTCCAGTAGTGGGAAGATGACCACTGGAGGTATCTGGGGTGACAAGGTCATTCTTCTTGCTTAGCTAGGCCAACACATTGACACATACACACATTTGGCTCATTGTTCAGCCAGCCTGCTATCAACCTTCATGCCCGGGGCTATGAATCAATTGTAGTGAGAGGGAGACTCTCTGGAGCAAGCAGGGGTGAGCAGGCCTCCTTTTTGGGCTCAGATTTATTGGCCTGGTGCCTGACCCCTCGTGTCCCATGCATGAGTGGCTGGGTGATGGGCCGGGTGGGGTGCTGTGATGCAGTGGAGGGTTTACTGACACCATTGGATCAAGAGAATGTTAATTGACTAGTCCTTGGGTACAGGTCAGCTACAGGTTACTGAGATAGACAGGTCACTGTTTAGATACCTTTGGAAGAGACTTGAAAAAACACATGAGTTGAATAAATATAATATAGTTGGCAGTTGAAATATATATTGTTTGTAAATGTTGCTTTATTATATGCTGTTTATTCTTTAGAGTCTTAGAGTGTCAGTAGATGACAAACCAATACAATGCTGTTTTTGGAGAGGCAGAAAGGAGTAATGGAGTCAATTTCAAAATAATACATTTTGGACACTCCACAACTGGTTAAATTCAGAAGTTTGGATGTATATAAGTCTGGTTTATTGAGCCTCATTATTCATGTATTATGCATATTAAATAAAAATATAATTACTTCTTTAAATGAGAAACAAATATATAATTGAGTGTTTTCCACCGAGGCTTTAAGCAAAATGCCACACATCAATTCATTCATGTTCATTTTAGTTGGCCACTTTATAAGCTACCTGTGTCACAGTTCTTGTTTGCTTCTCCCAATTGTTCTGACAACTCTATACGTCAGGAATTAAAATTATAATCTCAAAATTCATTGCCTTTTGGCAAAATACTGAATTATCAGTGTAAGCCTTTTCTTAAGTATTTTAGATGTGGTTCTTTCATTGACATTTTGCTCAGTGTTGACATCATTAGTAATTTATTTGATATGAAATTCCAGGCTATAACAATTTAATGATTAGTTTTATACCTGCTTCACATTCTTGATGGGACTCCTAAGCTGGAACATAATTGAATTTCAGTTACATGTACAGTACCTGCATCAAAGAGCCTTTCCTCGGTCTGCTGATGACATGCCTGGAGTTTCAGTGACAGCCAAATAGATCCAATAATGTGAACAGATTATCTCAGTGATAATGTCAGATTATAAGATGGATATGAAACTAAAGGTGTATATTTGTTATTTACTTACACGGAGGCCATGAAACACGTGTCATTTGTGTGGTACCAGGAGGAGTTTTAAAACACTGACATGTCTATTAAATTAATTTAAAAATATCTGTCATTTATTGTTCTGTTTACTTACCAGTATTGTCCAAATGCATACAAAAACATCAGCGTACTGTATGTGTATGCTTTATGCCCAAAGAAGAGGCAAGTTGAAGTGAAATAAAAAGTTTCTAGTTTTTGTTTGAATTTATGAAAAACTTTTATTATCAAAAAAATTTAAGATTTAATGTTGCCTAAAGCAAGATGTGACCTTTTTACTCCTTCTCCAAACTCTAACCCAAAAGCCCACCCACACTTACACTCTTAACTATGCATATACATTCATGCTGCCTTATGAAATACTTTTAAGTCCCGATGCACACATACTATATATTACAGACCCCAAGGCCTTTACTTATATTTACAGTGTCTCTGAGATGAACTGTTTGCATAACAACTAGACCTTGTTAACCCGGACTCACAAAATTTTGCAGGGTGTTGTTTTTGTGCTTCCTTTGGGGTCAGCTTACTGCCTATATGCTGACCATAGATTCTCCCAGATCCCACTGTCCTGTGCTACCAAATGAGCCATGTCTGCTGGATGGATCAAACAAACAGCTGTGCCTGCAGCCTTTATAACCTGTGGGGTAATTGAGATAATACAGCTTACAAACTAAATCTGGTGGAAAGTTTACTGTTGATGTTGTTATTATATGTATAGGCTAAATACTATAAACCTATTTCTGATGTTTAATTTTTTTTCTCAAGAAATTGGTTTGAAAAGAAGTCATCTGGACAAATGACATTTTGTCCATCATCCAAGGGAAGTTTTTGCATTATTGTGTGGCAGGAGCCACTGCCCTTAAACCCTCACTTAAATTTCACCTTCCTAAAAGTTCCTGCGTGCGACCCTGCCTATAAAAGCACCTCTCCCTCTGACCCCACTTACTCCCGTGTCCACCTTCCGGGTCGAGCGCTGCGTTAAGACTGCGCAGGTATGTGTTAGCTCTGTAGTCCAATTTTAAATTTATTTAAATACATAATTTATACATACATAACTTATTTATTAAAATGTCTTCAAAACCTTCTAGTTATCATGTCTGGGGTTGGGTCCTTCTGTGTAATGATTGCACTAGGACAGTGCTCTCCCGCAGCTGTCATTGCCCATAGGCGTATACGTGTCTTGCCCGTCCTGTCCTCCACCATTTGACAATGTAAAATGTAATTTCTTTTCATTTATTTGTGCCGCTAAAACTCTTCCCTTTTGCAGCTAGGTAGCCCTGTCAGCCGGGCTCTGTGTAGGTCTTCTGCTGCCTTGCCCCGACTCTTGCCTTGTCTTTGATCCATGCCCTTACTGAATATATAAATATGTTTGATATTTTTTGTACTTGAATGGAACACTGTCTTTTCATTAACTTACCTGTGCATCTTTGATTAGGTTATTTGGTTAATTCTTCTGGTGAAATTCCTGAATTTGCGTTGTTGGATTAAGTAAATACATATAAAAATATAATTGTTAAACAGGTTACATATATTTTTGAACCTGTGGCACAGAGCCACATTAGTCTGTCATATTAACCGTATACTACATGTGCAATATGTGTGTGTTTTTATATACTTATGATTCATATACTAATATATTCTGACTGACCTCTTGACTGTTTTTTATGGCATATGAAGTAAGTCTAGACCTTGTTTCTAACTATATTTCGTTTTGGAAGAAACACCTGCTCTTTTAGGTTCAATTTAAACAGTGTAGAGCTCTTTTTTTAACATTTATTGTCCAAATGGTCAAATCTTAATGTATAACATACAGCATACTTGCCATTGAAGTTCAGTGAAGTATAATAATTTTAACTCCTAATGTTTGGTGATTGATGATAGCCATGAGAGAGTTAAATTCACAGAAAAACTGTAGCCATCCTTCAAGACAGAGCGGGCAGTCCTTCAGAAAGTCCAGGATTTTGAACTTTTATCTGCACATTTGAGCTTAGAACTCTTCTGGCTCTCCTCTCTGCCTGTGGTGTTGGGTCTAGTTCTGCTCCCTGTAGATAACTGCTTGCTGCCCCCTCCTTCACCGCCAGCTCTGCCTCTGGTGCTGCGCCACAGTCTGCTGCAGTGGACTGTGGTTTGACCTGGCAGCCCTCAGGAATAAATGAGAGTACCTGGACTAATGCGACATTGTATGACAGAGGCAAAATCCTCCCCCGGGGAGAGAAGTCTGGGAGTAAAATAGTTTCTCTTTTGGCCAGCATTGCTTTAGCTCCAGGCCTGCTGTCCCCTGACCGGCACAAGCTGATTTACACCCTGTGGTTGGAGCGAGGCCACTGGACAGCAGATAGCACATGTCAGAACACCCTGTGAACCGTTACCTCACTTCTATTTATGATGCTGTCAGTGTTAGGCTCCATGGATGATCATTTTTCCATACAGAATGAGCTGCATAGTGGTGGGGGAACTTAAGGAAGAGAGAGACTAGAATTGTACTTGAGCCAATGTAAGTAAGCAGTCACTGTCTTAAGTATAACAATATTGTCAGTAAACATTTGTTAATTCCATTATTCAACTACTTTTTTATTTCCATTATGGTTACTGGTGACTGTACCAAATCCCAGCAATGATGGGCCTTAGGTGGGGCGCATCCTGAACAATGGTCAGTTAGTTGCAGGGCTGACATGGAGACCTACTGAGGCAGACAACTATTCACACTCACATTCATCCACTGGGGGCAAGTTAGTCTAATTTCCCTCACATGCACATCTTTGATGGTGGGGGGAAGCCACATTAACCACGGTAACATGGAGAGCACATGCAGACTCCACTCAGTGAGATATTCAGCCAGTTGGGATTTAACCCACCAGCAGTTTTCCAGTTTGAACTTACACTGTATGTTCTCATATAAAAAGCGCCTGGCCTGCACATTGCACTATTCTTTCTATTCTTTTTGCACTTCATGGAATGGACAGCCCAACATTCATGCCTCTATTCCACCTGACTCTTGTGCATTCAGGTTCTGCTTTGTTAGTGAGTGCTGGAGGTCACCTGGGCCTGGTGTCATTACTCAGTGACTGACAGACTGACAAGCCTTCTCGTCTTGGCCCAGTTGGCTGCAGGTGAACCCAAATAGCTGGACCATGATGGATGGCAGCTGACACAGGGCTGACAGAGGGCTGGAAGGCAGAGACAAATCCGACTCTATAGTACTATATCACTGTAGCCACAGGCAACACATTGTAGAGGTCACTGCAGGAGTTTGAATTAGTTTAAGCAGACGTCTTTGTCAGCGGGTGAAGTTTTCTCAAAGTAGGGAGGACTGCTGGGTTTGTCAGTACGAAGTGTAAAGAGAACAAATGAAAATGATAGTCAGTAGTTCCCTGGTTTTTCTGGTCACTTTAATTTTCCTCACATTCATACATACAACGCTAAATACTAAAAAATCCTCATCTTTCTAATCACAGGGCAGTTTACCTCCCCTACTGCTCACAGCTGATCAGGTTTCTGGACTCATAACTACCGGTCAGTGGCATCTTCCAAGTAAATGGCAGATAAGATCAAGAGTGTACATCCACTGTGGCTCATCCATCATTGAGGAAGACAAAGACTCTTGTCAGGATACACTGCACTGATCTGAGCCTATCATTTCCCCTTCACTGACTCAAATAAACACAAAACCTGCTCTCATCTCCCCATCTGATGTCCCTTCAGGGTGAGTGGTTATCTATAACAGTGCTTAAAGAAAGGTGTTTTGTTGAATAAAATCTTTATAAACATTTGGGAGTGTATTACTATGAAAACAGCTGATTTTGGAAAAAATAAAGATTGAAGAAATGTGAATAATGTCAAAATGTCAACATGCGTATGATCTATCTATAAACATAATTGCATCTACTTTTTAACAGTAATTCCTGGGCTTGCATTAAAATGTATCAATTTAGCAGTAATTTGAACTCTGAGACAATTTGAATAATTAAAAATTCAAACTGCATGCACCTCAGTAATGTTCTTCCTGCTTATAACATTTCTAAATAGCTAAATAGTTTGATATTGTATGCAGAGTGTCTTCTGAGGGACTTTTTCTTGCCTGTGTCATGTTAGCTGACTGCTTGCTTGTTTTTTCTAAATTCGACACAAAGATATTATATGAGGTTCAGAGCATGGGACCCACAGAACCCTATTAATCATGTACAGACTGGGCTAACCGCTCAGAGGCCGGACCTCGATGTGTGTATTTATACATCTCTACATGCGTACGTTACTGCTATGGTACATGTGTTGATAAATCTCTACTTGTCAGTTTACATGTAAGATATATGTAACTGTGTGTGTAATCCTCCCCAGCTAAAGGATACAATATCCAAAATCCATTCATCAAAGTCATAAATGGGGCCATGGTTGCAGCATATTTACAATATACTATACATGCTTATGGTCTGTGTATGTTATGCCCCAACAGAGCAGTATATGAATTTGGTGCACTCTAAAATTGGACAAGTTAGCACTGCTTGGAAATTTAATAAAGTACTTGTTCTTATTTGTTGTCTTAAAATAAGGGAACATATATAAATTGGCTCCAAGTTTTGCAAATATGTTAAGTAAAAAAGTACAGTATGTCATGTCCCAGTTGTAGTCTGATGTTCTATATTTTTTACAGTGTGGTGGCTAATGCGATCTGAAACACAAACCCAAAGCTGTGTAGTTTTATGACTGCAGTGTTAAATGATATGCATATAAAACATACTGTAATTGGATCAGATGGAGTTACCTGCTAGTGTTGGCGCTTGTTTGTGCAAATGACAGAGAGGCGGCCATGTTTGTTTACCCACCTGTCTAATGGTGTCTGATTTGTGCATGTTAGCGGGTGTTAGTGTGCACATACCCCATGATATGTGTACTGAGCGTGATAGTACGACACCACATGCTCGAGCTGTCTGCAACAGATGGACCGATAGCATGCCAGAAAAGAGGCAATTGCCACAGAAAAACCATTGCAGGCTGTTCACCTAATAGTATATGGCTTTTGCTATAGTACTTTTTTAAGAGAAGACCCAGTTTAATCAATTACTGGATGTTAAATTACTAACCACCATGTGTACCATAAAAGAGAATTTAGCATTTTAAATGTATAACTATACATAGAACTTTCAGCAATATACACTCTGTAATTTATCAGTAACATAACCCCACTGGTGCACATTTAAAATACTTAACTTTATTGCAATTTACAGCAGTTGCCCAATTTTCCCTCTTTATTTTGGTGTGAGCCTGATTGATAATATTCTCTTTTTGACCTGCTGGTTTCTGAAGAGCTGTGAGAGAGCAGCCTTAGAATGGGCAAGAAATTCATTTGTAGAGGTCAGGATGTGGGCGGTTCACTAAATACATCCAAGTAAAGCAGAACATCATGCACTTTATTTCAACTGGTTGAAAAGCTATAGTAATTTAATCTCCAGCTACATGGTTAACATTATCCACTCAAAAGTAATAATGCAGCTTGATCAGTATTTTTTTCACGTTCTTTCATGTTCTCAGATTTGATCTATTTATAAAATAAGAACTGAACTTTATTGATAAATTATTTAAATTATTAATTAACCTTGGCTTCATCTAGTTATCATTGACTGGAATTTGCACATTTTGCATGTCAGAATGCACTGTGATTTATTGAGAAATAAATTATCTGAAATATTTTTTTTGGATAAGTCCCGGTACATATTGCCTTTTGGGGCTTTGGTGGCTCGTATACATGCAGTCATCAAAGCCTTGCTGGCACAGAGCTATTGACAGTTTTAATATAAGCAGAATCTCTGTTTATCTGTGGAGACACGAGATATCACTACTCAAAGTGCAGTGCCCTCTGTGGACCAATAACACCCACTCACCAAGATAAAACACACACAAGGGCAGCACAAGGTAACAAATACGACATACACATCCACTGGCTCAATCAAATTCCAATAAAGGAAAGAATAAAGGTTTGTGTCTCGTGAGGGCATATGAAACTCTCAATGTCATAAATCCTGGCACACATGAAGAGGTTATGGTGTACTGCATAGATCCAGGCTGTATGAAACATTAGACAGTGGAAGGGGCATTTCAAACTACTGTCAGTAACATGGCTCTCCCTGGAAGAGTAGCTGGAGTTGAGTAAAGTATAAGGGAAACAATACACTATACTTTTGTTTTTTGGGGGGCATTTGTTCCATCAACAAAACATGCTATAAGATCTATGTAGTCTATAGAAAGTGTAATGTGATATTGTCTGTTATGTGTAAAACCAATTGCTACATAGCCATAACAGTTTGGAGTGAGTGTTTTTTTATCACAGATTTAGTTGATTTTATATTATTTTTCTTAAACATTTTCATTGATAATAGAATAACTACAATTCCAATGTAGTGTTCATGGTAATAATTGTAAAAACTATTTATTCTTCTGTAATATGAACCCTGACATTGTAGAAATCAGCAGAGCATAAATGAATGCACTGTAACAAGATTCAGCAATGCTCTCAGATTATTAGATTGTCAAAACTTCATATGACTATTTGATATTTTATCACCATATCGCACACCTCTGTGTTCACTGCAAGTCTGCTGAAACACAAAGTGAAAATCAGGATAGAGGATCTTTTGGGATTTCTTGGCACTAGTGTATAAATGGTCCCAGTTCAGAACAAAATGTGAAATGTATTGAATGCGGTGTTCTGGTGTGAGTCCACCAGAACACACATTGCCTATGAATGAATGTGGTTGTGTGATTGGTATTTGGTGGTGGTCACAGGGGCCCTGTGTATAGGGCCATAGCTTACCACCGCCGGGTGTGACTGTAGAGTGAATAAATATTGCAATCTGTAAAGTGTTGAGAAAAACGCTATATGAAATGAATGCATTATTATTATAAGTTTATCTTTTTTTAGGTGCAAAGTTTAAATGCAAGATTGTGCTTTCAGTGAACATTAAACAAATCTATGTGAACTATATAGCAGTTTTAATTTTTTGTTTGCAGAGGGTTATTGGGCTGTGATATGATTGACATTGGAGCCAGTGTTGTGTGAGATAAAACCCACATTTACAGTCAGTGCTGCAGCAGTTAGATAATTAAACACCTCCACACTGCCTTTCTGATCCATGTATTATATACTAGTCACAGTCAGGGATATTTCACTTTTTGATGAAAATGTTCATCATGAGACAATGATATTAAAGAATATAAATGAAGTATGGTGTTT
>JAVQKG010237883.1:0-17544 GCA_036025885.1 Hypseleotris bucephala
CCGGGGCCGGGTCGCGGAGGCAGTAGTCTTAGCAGAGATACCCAGCCTTCGACCACCACCCGATCCACATTGCACCGCCCCCCTACGGCTACCTCTGCGGGTGGTGAGCCCACAGGAGGGGTGTCTAGGAGTTGCTTACTGGTTTTCAAAGATTCATCGAGCAGTTAACTTCACTTGTTAATTTTTAACAGTTATAAATGTCTTGCTCTGAAGCCCGTAAATTTTGAGCGTTATGGTTTTGATTATAGCCAATGAAATGATTTAAAAGAGCATTCATCAGATAGTTGAAGTGAAACTAGCCTCATGCTCCTCAGATCAATCAAATCAGTATTTATTATTTTATGGTTTACTGGAAACATTGGCATTACTGTAAGCATACTATTTTGTTCTAATAAAATAATTAATATGCAGTAGCTGTATAATATATGAAAACTAGGAAGTGCATAGGCAACAGGTCCAAAGGTAGGTAGTAATTAGTTACATTTACTTGAGCTTTAGAATAAATTGAAAGCTTCTTGCAGTAGTTTTTGTGTACTGTACTTATTCTTCTTCTTAAGTAATAATATTTTTTTTAAAATATACTTCTTAAAATAGTAAAATATTGGGCCTGACCCCATTTTGGGAACCCCTATAACTGACATGCTATGTAATCTGCAGTATTATTTTTAACTGACCACATTGTAATTCATATACCTCTTTTCACTACCTATGAATCATTTATTTATATTTTCATCAGTACTTGCCCTGTACAGTATTAATCATTAACTGCTGTGTGTGACTTCCATGTATAACTTGACAAATACATTGATAAAACTTGTGGATTCCTACCATTCTTTTCAAAATTCAAATATAATATTGTCAATTTTAGAGCAATGAATGTGTGCTTAGTAAATATATGATATCTTTAGTCAAATATGGCATTTTTTACAAAGTTCAGAACCTTCATGTAGACAGAAAAAGACAGGATAAGGAAGAAAACAGTAGGAGTAAAAGTTCCTATGGGGGGAAGAGGAGGTGTTAATTTTCAAAGGGAAAAATTGCTGCTCTCAAAATAGATATTTATCCATTTGAATTTTGGGCTAAATTTTAATATTCTTTGGATGTCTTTAACCCGGAAGTCCGCTTTGGTATGTGGCCTAGCATAGCATACAGCAAATCCAGTAAAAATGCTCCACTGGTAATTCCAAATTAATTAACTACGGCATGACTTTACCTTGGTTGCTTCAATAGTTTTTTTTATTTTTCATAACGGAACATTTTTTAGTTACTTGGATGCAACTTTTCAACAGCTACACTGACTAAAGAAATAGTCCCTGCCTTGTGTGTTTGGATAGGTAAGATTACAGTTGGAAGTATGTCAACACTATGGACAGCTGAAAAAAGAGGAAAGGAAGTACGGTCAGGATGGATGCATCTGGACTCTTTGGTGTAAAGTGGGTCGTAAAAGATGACAGAGAAGAAAGAATGTAGAGAAATAAGACACGCACAGGCAACTTTATTGGGTTCATCTGTTTAATTACTTAAGTACAAATAGCACATGGCAACCATCCATCCATTTGGGCAAACATTGTGAAGATAACTTGCTGAAATTCAAGCCAAAACTTTGAGTTAGATAGAGGTGGTCTTGGCTTTAAAAAACACAGGATCGACAGGAATTTCACTTCTATGTTATGTACAACACGTTTTTATTTTTATTGATTTTTCTTGTTTTAATTGTACTTTTAAACTTGCCTCTTTGAATCACGCTGTGTATAAATTGTGCTATACAAATAAAGCCTATTTAATACAGAGAATATATAGAAAAAGAGAAAGAATCTTGTGAATGACAGTCACAAGAAAAAAAATGTCTTGTTAATGTCAGTGAAGAATAGCACACTCATTCAGAGGATACTGTAGAATGGCAACTGTAACTCAAATGTGTTACTCAAGGTGGACTTTTCTAGCTTATTTAGCAGCTGAAGACCACATCAAGGCCGCTTTATTTACCTTCATAATATGAGCAAGAATGACAGTAAAAGGAAGGTAATAGTTGAGCTGCAGATTGCATAAGTCAGAATTGAGTTGACATTTTGTAGCTTTTACTGCTATACTTAGCTCTTCCTTCTGCTGTCCTCATTAGAAGACAGTGGAGGAATTCAACATGTCGCTGGCCTCTATGGCAATTTGAATGTTTTTTGTGTGACTCACTGACCTAGTTTTGACATGTCCAAAAAGCCATATTTTATCTCTGAATGTACTCTGATGGATTTTATTGTGTGGTTTGGTCATTATATTTACAATTCAAGAGTATTTTTTATGGCGCATATGTTCAGGGTTATGCATCGCAAGTTGTAAATAAACTACAAAGTCCAAAATGGCTGTTGCAAGTTTGAGTGATTTACGGTTGGAAGTTTTATGGTCCCAATGTTCCACTCATACATTTACATATATTGAAATCTGCAGTTATAATGGTGCATTGTGTAATTTTGTCAGTGTATATGAAAAATAAACAAATTACATAGTCATTTCTTCCTGTTTATGTACAAGTGCCCAGAGTGGACAAATGCACTACTGGAAGCACAATAACATTTTTATGGGGCTTATTTTTAGTGTGCTTTTGGATAACGATATATCCCTAGAGCCTTGAGGTGTGGAATATAATATTACAAAATTGTTAAAAAAGACTTGTATTCATTACATGTTATATCTTGTGCATCGTAAAACAATACTGAACTATTAAGTAACATACCAGTAACAAAGCAAGGTTCAGGGAGTAATAGCACACTCTGAATGAACTACATCTGAAGTAATGCAATTTGAACATATAATCAACTTATTTATCACCCTGCACATAATGGATTTAAAAGTTTGGCATAGGAAAAAAAGAAACACAATTGTGGTATAAATACTATGCATTTTTATCTGTTAAATATTTTTTAGTGTATAACATTATATTCTAAAACTCTTGTCCAAATGTCTTGCAGCCGCAGAACCGGTCACTACACTGTTCAGCAAAACCACAACCTTCAAGAGAACAACAAATATGGGCCCGGCCTCACCACTAACTGCACTGAACCTGACCAGTCTTCACTACAAAACCCACAATGCTCCAGGTCACAGCTCTCCTCCAGTCCCAAAACAGGATCTAGTCCCAGGCACAGCCCAAATACAAGACTCAGACCTCGACCAGCCTGTATGCGCTCCAACTCACAGGTACGGCAAATCTCTATAAACGAAAATTGCGTTTTAAATGCATAGTCAAATAGCGTCAGAAATAAACCTCAAGAAATATGAGAAGTGTCATATACAAAGTCACTGGACCTAGAATTGACCTACGGGGAACTCCTCAAATTAGCATTATCTCTAAACACATGCAATATGAAAATGAGCTGATTTGTAAGTTCAAAAAGCATATGAAGTATGGGGAATTTGAAATAACTGACAAGGGTAGGTTTTGCAAAGTGTCACATCTATAAACCTCTGTATTGATAATAGGTTTCAATAAGAACAATAAAAAAGCATCAAATTCAACACAATATTATGTTTCAGGTTGTTGTAGCAGACAGGAGCAAAAAATTCTAAAAAATTATTCAACTGTATTGCTTGAGCCAGTGGAAATTCATACTAAACACTCAAATCATTTATTGTATATATAAAAGATAATGCCATATATTCTGGCAAATTAAGATGCTTGTCCTGGGCTGTACCAAGTTAAAAAATGACCCAATAGGAAAGTTATGTGATAACTGCAAAGGAAAGGCCTAATGTATGTTTTGTTTTCACAGCATTTTCATTCCCCAAATTAAAAACCCAATTTAGTGTATACTAATTAAAATTAGGGGTCTAGTCAAAATGTTATACTATCCGTTTTCCAAATAACTGAATTTGTACTGAATTACTCTTTTTCATTAGCATATTTCTCTGTCTGTACCGCAGGTTAAACCCACCAAAAGAGCATGTTGGGACAGGCATTAGTTCCTAAGAGATAAACCACACAGCTGCAGATTTCATTGTGATTCGTATCTTTCAAACAAGCAGGATATGAACTAGGATCTCAGACCTGAAGCTATATTAATTTCTGATAAATAAACTGTAGGACTCTCTGGATGAGCTGGAGATGGACGATTTTTGGAAAGAGGTGGAGAATATCACTCGTTCGGGAGACGGGCCGGGACGGGGAGAAGGAGAGGTACAAGAGGAGGACCAACCCAAATCTCCCGAAGGTAAATCCGACAAATATTTACTCTTTCTTACATGTCTTTGAATCAGCTGTTACTGGTTATATGTTTTGATGTTAACTTGCGTGTAACATTTGCAGAAACCACAGTCTGTTATCATTTCCCTTTTAAAAAATGTAACCGGTGATATGTCAAAGTGGTCTACCAAGAATACTGTTTACCAGAAAGATAACAAGTTTGAGCATGCAAGCTGTCCCTCTGTCAGACATGCACATAAAGTATGCAATATGTTTTCTTCAGTTATTTTGTTATTCAGTTACTGGCCACATTATTAGGTACACATTTTATCAGCAGTGAATTTTTGCTAAAACATATGGCATTCACTGAAAAGTTCTGAATTGATTTAACACTTGAATATGTGTATATAATACATTGGTAAGTGAGTGTAAATTGTAAAACGTACTAGATCATTTTATTAACTTTGACAACAGCAAAATAACCTCCAAAGAGTATTTTCTAAACTTGCAAGCTGACCCTGTGCCAACCTACAAACAAATTTATCTGTGTAACCTGTTTATGAAGACTATTGTTGTAAACATCTACTTCCTTCATAGGTTGTGTGTTTAGCTTGTGGTCACGTGGCTTTAGATTGCTCACATAACTGACATGTTTGAGCTTCACATTGATTGATTTTTATGACTTAAGCTCATACTGTATGTGTTTATTTTTCAGAGGGTGAGCAGGAGGAGGCGTGGCTCACGGAGGCGGGGCTTGCTCGACTGTTTGACGACTCTCTCACCGCAGAACAGGATCAGGTGCCCATCATCTATCCTTTATTTAATGAGTTAAGCTGAACTAAAGGTTGAGTCATAGTTCACATAAACTGTAGATCAATATTATGTAACAGACAAATACTCATGTTGTTGTACTGATGCTATTAAGGTGAGATACTAGAGGCAACACTCTTATTTTATACATTTGGGGATTTTTGCCTAGTTTATATCATAACATTTAATCAACCTGCATCATCAACTTCTATGCCGGTATATTCTAAAACCTGGATCTATCCATCATTGAGATTTTATTAATTGAATAGTATGCAATTTTGGAAATTTTTACACAAAATGTCAATATTTTATATGCAAATATGAACAAGTTTCTTAGGCTTATCTTAGTAAACTGCAGGAAATGTTTCAAATTGATATGTCAAATATAAAACCCTATTCACCTCCATGTCTCCATGTCTCCATGCCTCAGGATGAAGAGGACAGTGCGGTGTTCCTCTCCACACTGACCCGGACTCAGGCTGCAGCGATAGAGCGTCGTCTGACCACTGTCCAGCAGACACTGAGGAGACGCAACCGGCAGCATGTCCCTGACGTGAGGGACATATTCAGATCTGAAAAGGTAAGACTTGTTTCGACCAAGGAGAAATGTAATATTGTACTTTTATTTATTTTTTTATCTGAGAAAAATAACATAAACATCTATCTAGGCCTGTGGTTCTCAAATGTTTCATATCAAGTGCCACTTTTAGGAAAATATTTCACTTAATTAAAATGAAGACTATACCAGGGCTAAACCAGGTCTAAATCTGGAGTAAATCAGTGCTAAATGTGATACAAATACAAGCCTATATCAGGTAAAAACAAGCACAAATCCCAGACTAATCTAGGACTAAACCAAGGCTAAACCAGGTCTAAATGAAACTAAATCAAGACCTAAACTGCAAAAAAGATTTTGAGAACCAACTCTTCTAGACTTTAATACAGAATAACTGACGTGAATTTTCAGTTCATACTGGAAGCTTTGACCACATGCTTTCATAAACGTAGGCCTTAGTCAAAATTCCATCTACTCAACACATTTTAGTAAATGGCTGGTAAAAAAAAAACAGATGTGGCAAAAGCAAAGCAAAAAAGCAAAGTTGCATACAATGTTGACAATGCAGAATGTCAAATGTGGCATGAAAAAAGTCAAGTTTGCATGGGGAGTTTGGGAGATGATTTTTTATACTGCTAAAATATGTATATTTTTTAATTCACTTTTACCCAGGGGTAAATAAATATGAACAACAAACAAATGAATTCCCATTTGAGCCACTTCACTATTTTCTGTTCACTTCTCTATGACATTACTATTTCCCTGTGCTGTTTGAACAACTCAGCACAACACTTCTTGGTTATTTGCTATTTATTAACAACAAAGATAATATTTTACGGAAACAGTATGTCATGGGGAATTGGGAGATCAATATTAAGGTAGTTAAGTATTTTATTTAGTTTTTCCTTGTTCCTTGCAGCCGGAGTCGGGGCCAAGTAAAGTAAATGGAGGAAGTGAGAACGGACAGAAGGATGTCACCTCAGTGGGTATGTGATACTGACACCACACAAACTTAAGGACGTGACTCAGGAAGGAAAATGCTGACTTCCTCCTTCAAAGTGGATTCACAAGGCTTTTCTGTGCAACCTAAATATGATTCAGTGTGTGGTTGCTATAAAAACAATCTGAAAGACATAAACAACACTTTGGGGAACTGCAATATTGTAGTGTAAACATGTAAAGAGACATCAGTGCTCTAATTATGAATTCCTAATACTAAATAGGCCTTCTTTTGTAGCAAACTGCAATGCATTCTGTCACCTTTCTATCAATACCACCATTAACTAAACAGTTCTAGCCACAGTATTGTTTTGGTTTGAACCACATGGGCCAGCCTTTCCCCCCCTCCATTTTTTATTAATGAGCCTTGGCTGCCCATGACCTTTGATAGTTGCAGGGCACTGCAGACTACAACACAAAACAGTTGCAGTTGTGGATAAATAATAGGTGTATATGAAATTAAATGGCACTTTTTATACTCCCAAAATAGTGCATATAGAACTGCTATAACATTGTACTAAGAGATAACATGCAAAGTTGAAAACAGGGTATGTGACTGTCCTTTCAAATATTAAAAAATGCCTAAAAATAAATCAATGCTTTTTTGGGAAGGGTCTGAAGTGTTGCCCCCCTTTTCCTCCTCTGAAAAGTTAGTGGACTTTTACCACTATCCTTTTTACCCCAAGCTCTGAATCATATCTTACTTTTAGATCTTCACTTACCTCCCCCGTAAACCCTCTGCCATTACATGACTAACACAGACTGGAATTACCAAAATGAAAACACTATTAAGTATCTGACTCTGTTTACACCAGCGACCACTTTACTTACATAAACTCTCTCCTCTGTGTGGCCTTACCTATCGTCTGTGTTTTGCAGAACTGGAGACAGAGCTCAATGTTGATGTGGCCTTTTCGGAGCAAGCTCTAAATTACAAAGAAAACCATCAAGGCTTAAGACGCATCACCAGCATAAACTCAGATGATAAACTCCCGGTGAGTCACACAGACAACAACATGACATGAGATTTAACACCCTGTAACAGCCATAAATTATTTACAACCATAATATGGAAGGTTTCCATAAATAGAATGGATTCCTTATGTAATGGTGATTTAGCTTATTCCACAGTCTATTATCCATATGTTTGAATGCATACGTACGATTTAATTTCACTATTTGTTTATATATACCACATTAAGATTAGTTATGTAGACCTCACCCAAAGCTATTTCACAAGAGAAAATAAATTATTACAAATATGAAAAGCCAGTGGTGCTAATGTTTACTCAAAAAGCCAGACTCAACAGTTTTAACCTGCTTGTGAACTCAAAAAGCATTAGACCAAGAAGTCTTTAATGACTGATTGTGCAAATACATGCATTATATGTGTGTGTAGTGACACCGGGTGGTTGTGGAATTCATTGCCAGTCTATGTTTAACAGGTTCAGTACAATTTATTTATTTATTTTTTTAAAAGTTTTTGTCATTTTTTTTTAGAATTTTAAGTTACTCCGAGATAAAACGGGCCAGACCAGAATTGGAGATCTGTCCTCTATGGATATAAAAAAGGTAATACACTCATAATTTATGTTTTAATAATACATTTTCTTTTCTTTTTTTTGGTAAATTATTGTCAGAGTGATTTTTTTTTCT
Source organism: Hypseleotris bucephala (assembly GCA_036025885.1). NCBI lineage: Eukaryota > Metazoa > Chordata > Actinopteri > Gobiiformes > Eleotridae > Hypseleotris > Hypseleotris bucephala. Next base: position 8,196 of record JAVQKG010237883.1, read on the forward strand.
TCTTCTCTTGTCAGGTTCAGCGATTAGTCTTAGTAGAGATGACTGCCCTATTTGACACTGCTGGAATAGACCTTAAGGCACATAAAGCTGTAAAAATGAGGAATAAAGGTAAGACAAATGTATGTTTTTTAATAATATTGACCTCCAAAACTAACAATCTTCTTTTTCTATTTTACTAACAGAAAGTGGTCTGTTTGGTGTTCCTCTCACCACATTACTGGAACAAGACCACAAACGGTATCCAGGGACCAAAGTGCCAATCATACTACAGAGAGTAAGTTCTGTAAATGGACCTAAAAGATTTGCAAATTATTAGCTGATAGTATTATACTGCAGTAATAAATGTTAATACTGACTAGTTTACATGTAACCCTGTCTAAAGTTCATGCTATGTTTTCTTATCATTAGCTCATCAGTCATATAGAAGACGAGGGACTGGACACAGAGGGACTATTACGGATCCCTGGAGCAGCCACAAGAGTTAAGGTGATTAAAAGTCAAATTAAAAGTGTAGTCCATAAGTTTCCTAAAATAAGAAAAAGTTAAAAAATAAAAATAAAAAAAACATTTCTGTCATGTTAAGAGGTTTTTCAGTAAATTGTATCTTAACCATATATATTTTTAACCTATTTATTATTTCGATGTAACAGTACTGTACTTGAGTAAAATTTTAAACCGGTACTAAGAGTAAAAGTACTTTTACCCATCAAATACAGTACCGTGGACCTTATTTTGAATAAGTGAAGGTTTTCATTCATCCAGGTGGAGTTCATTCTGAAGGTTAGAAAGGGCATCTGGACAAGATTTTTAGTGTCCGGTTTTTGAATTGTCTAATAGTATGGCTATTGGTTACTATAAAATAAAAAATGAATCTGGCATTACGCTCAAACTGTTTCCCGGTATTTGAATTGTGTGGTATTTAGTACTTTTTTACTTTACTTCATGTGACTAACATTATTTTGCAGGAACTATACTCTTACTTTCTTATTGCTCAATATATTGGCTACTCTACCCAGCTGATTATAACAGATTTCATACTGTACATCATAGCTCGGAAACTTTTGGACTACATCTTTAAGTTATTGCTCATAAACTTTGGTATTGACACGTCCCCTGTCCCACACCAGGCTCTGTGCCAGGAGCTGGAGTCCTCTTTCTACGAGGGGCTGTTTCCATGGCAACACTTGAAGCAGCACGATGCCTCCAGTCTTTTGAAGCTGTTCATTCGGGAGCTGCCCCATCCTCTGCTCACTGTGGAGTACCTCAACGCTTTCATCGCTGTCAACAGTGAGTGTACTTCATATTCATGAGCCCCTCTGTTGAAATAACCAGGCACACTTATACTTAAGGATGGGACAATGTGGTAAAATTAGTTAAGCCAAGATCAACAAATTGGATTTTATGATCATCTCAGCGTCATTTTTGTAACAATGTCAGTGTTCATATTAATTTGAAAGACAATAAAAGTAGTATTAACAGGATTGAATGTACATTAAATTTGCAATTAAGTTTTATGCTTCTGTGCACATTATCACAATTCAACAAGCTTCCCAGATTAACAGATTGTCATAACTTGATTCTATCTTTTATCCTCATATCACCCACCCTTACCTCTAAGCCTTATGTGTGTGATTACAGAGCTCCCAACAAAGAAACAGCAGCTGCAGGCTTTGAATCTACTGGTGCTTTTATTACCTGAGGCCAATCGGGACACTTTGAAGGTACTATTTCCCATTGATAAAAGAGACTATGATGCCCCCCATGATAATTGTGCTACATGTAATACGCCAAATAGGTAATGTTATCGGTAGTTTGTGTATGCGTATGTTTTTGAGTCTGTGAGCAACTGTTCACAAAAACTACTGAATGGATTTGGATGAAACTAATACAAGGAATGGTTGATTAGATTTAGAATGGCATCTGTCAGCAGACAATACTGGGTACATTTGATGAAAATTTCCAGGAAGGTCAGAAAATACACAAAACCAGTTGATTACATTTGTGAAGTGAAATGAGCTGCCTTGGTGGAGGTCTGCGTACTTGTAAGTACTTCTAAATGTATTTGTCTTGCTCAGGTATTGGTGGAGTTTTTCCAGCGGGTCATCGACCATCAGACCAAAAACAAGATGACCCTTAACAACGTGTCGGTCGTCATGGCACCCAACGTCTTCATGTTCAAAGGGTTTCGCTCGAAGGTCACCGAGCAACAGGAGTTCTCCATGGCAACCAGCACGGCCAACATCGTCCGACTGCTCATCAGATACCAGAATCTGCTGTGGACGGTAAGATGCTAATCAGATTATTCATATACTGTAAGTACATATGACAGGTGCAGTCGTTTTTAATTCAATTTTAATCTTATCTTCAATTTTGGAAACTCGCTCCGCTGATGTTGCTGTTTATTTTCAACCGAAGTTTCAATTTTCATCTTTTTCTTAACAAATTAAAAGCTTCATAGGCTTAAACCTGTCATTTTGCTTGACACCAATAATATCACTATGTAAAAATGACAAAAACGTGAAAATTTGTCATATTGCGCTTTAAATGTTGTTTGCACCATGTTAACATATTTTCTTCTTTTTCCGTTCTCCAGATTCCTAAGTTCATAATGACACAGGTCAGACAACAAAACATGGAAAGTCAGCGTAAACAAAATAAAGAACGAGCTGTAAGAAAACTGCTGAAAAAGATAACCACTGATAAGCAACCAGAGAAGACTATACCTGAGGTAAACATTGCACATTGAACTGAAAATATATTGCAACCAAAGCTTAGTAAACTTAGATATGAATTACTATATAGCCTTTTTTGTATTGTATTGTATGACATTATTTCCCTTTAAAGCTCAAATATGATAATTGTTGATGCACTTTGTAAAATGGAGCAATCTTTACAGTGGGTAACGTTACCAACCCACACTGCCATCTAGTGGTTTCCTGCACTAATGCCAGAGTATTTTTTTCTATTGCTGCCAGCAGTACATTTGATTTTATATTAGCCCCAGTCCATTTCGATAAAGTTATGTAGTAACAATTAAGCCCCCCTTCTTGCAATGATTTCTTGTATCCTGAATTGGTTGAGCCTAATTCTTAAACTGGGCAGCCTTTCAAAGCTAAAAGGAGACATTTATCAAAGCCCATGTACTTAGGCACTGCTTCAGAGTGTTTCAGACGATTGCATTAAGACAATTACCCCAGTATATGGCGCTGATTGATTATGTTTCTCTCTCTCTGTGTTTGGATTTAGGAGAGTAGTCAAGGCTTCATCCGGGTTCAAGCTCCACAATTTAGTAAAGTGTCTATGGCCGTTCAGCTGACTGAAGATTTACAGGCAGTTGACGTATTAACGCGGTTCCTTAGCCAAGACAGGTAATGTGTAGCCTGGTTAGACACTACTAACTTGTTTTTGATTCAGTGATGTTAGTCTGGTCTGTCGCTGATTGCATTCAGTTTCAAGGGTGGAGTTTACCGATAGTAAACCAAACAGCCACACATGCATGTGCACAGCTTATTAACATGGAAGTCATGTTAGTAACATTTGTATATGGTACGACAACAAAATACACGAGAAATAATTGAGCGAAGTACCAGACAGCTTTTGAAAAAAAGTAGGTGGGGCCGGTATACCAGGCTAGGTAATGTGTATAAACTATGTGTGTCCAGCTTAGGCATTTAGACAAGAATAAAGGATTTGGCATAATATTAAAGTGTGTTTATATGTTTCTATTTTTTCTGTCCCTGCAGCTCAGTGGTAGCAAAAAGGGAAGAACTTTGTCTTTATGAAATCGGTGGCAACATCGGTAAGTTAATTTAATTTCATACAGTATACTCTTGAATATTTTAAGTGTTGAGAAATAAATGACTTCTTTCATATCTCTCTTCCTGTTTCCTTTCTTCAGAGGAGAGATGTCTTGATGGAGAAACCTACATGAAAGACTTGTTCCAGTTGAACCCTACAGCAGAGTGGGTCATCAAAGCAGTGCAGAGATGACTTGGTCCAGTGTCCTGCTGAGAACAAGATTGTGTAGTTTTTTAATATGTCACTCACAGAATGGGAGTGCTTCTCCAGTGCAAATACATGGACATTTTTTATTATTCATAGTCTTGACACTGGTTGTCAAGCAGTCAATAATAATGTATTGATTTTTCATATGCCTTATAAACCGCCTCAGTGAATTTGGACTTCTGGTACATTTACACTGCGTCTACTTTTTGTGCAAAACCATTATAACATCTTTTTTACAGAATAAAGTCATAGCACTTGATCCACATGTTTTCAAAAGTCTATGATACATTCAGTCGCAATATGCACTGTGATTATTATCAAATCACTAATCAATAACCACTGATGAAATATGAGGAATGTTTCTTGTATTTATTTTATTTAATACAAATGTGATAAAAGCAATGTCTTAATTCTGGCAATTGTCGGCTGTATGTTAAAGCTGCTGAAGTGGTTTCAGTTGAAATCACTGTTTTTATGACAATCAAAAACTGATTAAAGTTATATGAACAAAACAATGACAACATCACAGTTTCCATCATTAAACTGTAGATGTTTGAGTGTTGTAACATCTATAAGCCCTTGTACAATTAGTTAGAAATTGTTTTGTCAAATTCGAGTTACTTGTTATGATTATTTTAAAGAAGCTATTGTTCCAGTGTAAGTCCCTCAGCAGGAGGTGATTTTTTTTTTTCACTGTGGAACCCCTAGACTGAGATTTACTCAGTGCCTTGTATTATTCTAACTGTGAATGAAAGTTTCAAATAATTATGTTTTTGTTTATTGCCTCTGAAATGACCACTAAAGTGTGTGTGTAAATAAACAACTACTTCTGGATTGTGTTTGAATATGATAATATATAAGTTGTCATTTCTTTTGCCCTCCTTGTGCTTACTACTCATTACAGGGTTTGAGCATGGTTAACTTATATTTATTTATGTGGTGGTGACATTGCAGAGGTCTGATGCATCAATAAAGCAGGAAGAGTCAGTGGTCAGTTTTAAATTCAACAATGATAAAGCCATTTGTGTAATATCAGGTATGGTAATGTGTTTGTAAAATTACCCGTTAATGTATTTTAAGTAGCCTATTGGCTCCTCATGTCCACAGTAAACTGAATTGGTCAATCTAAATTGTCCCAAGTCCTAGTGAATCAATGTAAGAGTAAATGGTGTAAATGTAAGTCTCAGTGTCAGCCCTGCAACTAATTGTCAAACGTGTATACCGCCTAAGACACAAATACCCGCAACCTCTAACATGAATGAGTGAATCAGAAGATCAGCCACTAATTTTTCATCATTACCTAAAAGAACATAGTTTAGGACTTATTATTTATAGCATCCTTAATCTCATGCTGTGTGTTTTCTATTTAGACTCCAATATTTTCCTTAATTGATTATTTATTTATTATACATTCTTAATGCCAGAAACTCATAAACACAGCAGCAGATAGTTATGCATGCCTACAGTAGTTAAAACATGTGAGCAATCAACATTAAAATCTATCACAATTTTGCTAGTTTTAATGTCAAAACCTGGCTATAAACCACAGTAAAATGTGTAAGGGTAAAGCGCATTGAGTGTATACCTCAATGGTAAAGCGTTATCTGAATGTTTTGATGTCGTGGACAAGGAATATGATTGTGGACGCCTCTGATTGGCTGACGGCTTTTTGCCCTCTTCCCATTGGCTCCCTGAGATAAAACTGTGCCGTGATTGGTCTAGATACAAGAATAGGAAGTGTCCGTCAGTAGTAGGGCTTAACCATGAGCGGCTAAGTAGTAACTGTTCCATTTAATTCAATTTTTTGGGGATTTTATAAGTCGTCGTCATATTTGCACGTTTAGTAGCAACAATCGGAAATTAAAACACATTGTTTTGTTTGAGTAAAGTTGCAGACTTTGCTGTTTTAGTGCGCCGTTTGCCGCTTGTGAGACTAGCTTGTTAGCCAGACGTCATTTAGCTTACACCTGAGATCCCAAACAGCCCATTTCTAAAAGCGACTTTCTGCTCTGTTATTGCCGCCACTTTTATCGGCCATTTGATTGACAAGGGCAGGCATTTTTTAAGTTGTCGTCTGGAGACACATAGCTTTATTTAGCATGTATTTACACAACTTATTATAGCACAATTTGCATGTAACCGAATGTTGGACGACAGAAATAGCAGCTACAGCTAGCAGATTGTTAGCGTGCAACAATGGGAAATAAAGGTGTTTTAAAGACGTTAAGGATCTTATATTGTTTGACTGTTGTTCTTATAGTCTTCGCCAATGGAGTAACAGCTGGTAAGTGTGTCAGATTCAATGCAATGCGACAAGTTTATAATTTTGACAGTTTGTTTACCAGTTTACTAAGCCAACTTATGATGCAAAATCACTTTACAGATGAAGAAAAGGATGGGAACGAGGAACCACAGCTTAAGGTAGGCTATGCTTATAATTTATTTCAAAACTGATAAATGCACAGACTCCTCTAGACTTTGTGCGGTTATTTTTATCAGTAACACGTGAATGGCAATCCAACCTAAGCCATATAGCTATAACCATAGTTACAACCACGTGACTTATGTTTTGATCATGTATTTTTGTTGACAGTTATCTCAATGTGCCTCATATTTTAGTCTTTCTAAATCAGTCTTTATGTTACACACTGACATCTCAACCTTTTATGATGCCATCAACAGTTAACGTTTTGATTTGATTTGTAGCACTGTGGTATACATGTTGTTTCTTTTCTGTGCAGTCTTATAATGAGCCTGATTCAGAGGAGGAAGATGTGCATGTGCGATCCGAAATAGTGGCTGGTGCTTCTGCAACCCCATCAGCGGAGGTTACAGATGCAGAGAAACCCCAACACGAAGAGGGACTGAGGGGGGAAGAAAAAGAAGACCTGCCCGTACAACCTCCACCTGTGGAAGACAAACCTAAAGAAAGTAAGAATATTGTGTCTTGTCAGTGTGCTGTGTAACCTTCAGCCTGTTAAACCACTTGGTGAGGAAATAAGAATGTCACAGGGGTACTTTGAATATTTCTAGCTACATTAAATGCTCCTTTTTTTTGACACAACTTTCAGTTTCTGCTTCTGAACAGTTACAGTGCTTACAGTGCAGAGCCACACACATAAACAGTTAAACCCCTTGGGAACTAAACCGCTCCCTGCACCTGGGGCTCCTCTTACACTCTGTTGCATCACTTTTCTTGAGGATTCTTTGTAACTTGACATTCCAAAAAAAAATACAGTGGTGTATTTTAGGGTTTAAAAAATTGTTAATATTTTAGTAAGGCATGATTACAATTTGGATTTCATCACAGTTTTAATTGACTGTATTTTTTGTCAGAAGAGTACTGCTATCAGTAAAAATGACAGTGAAGAGTAGAGCATACATAAATGCACTGTAGCCTGATTTAACATCACCTTCCCTAACACGCAAATCGATAATCTTGATACAGTCTTTTATAGCCATATTGCAGACCCCTTTAGTAATTTATTATACTATTCACTGTCCTGTTGTATTGATTTGCCCAATGCACTTCTTTCCTCCAGTCCCTGTGGTGAATGGAGGCACTGCCCACGGAGAGCCCTGCCTGTTCCCTTTCCATTTCCAGGGCAGAGACTACTCGGACTGTACCACAGATGGCCGGGGTGACGGGCGATTGTGGTGTGCTACAACCTACAACTATGAGCTAGACAAAAAGTGGGGCTTCTGTGAAAGTAAGTCATCTGAATCAGATGTCATGTTGGATCTTTATTTTCAATTATTAACATACAACTGTCTTTCTTAGCGGAGGAACAGGCCCAGCAGAGACTGGAGGCAGAGGAAGCTGAAGAGCAGTATCAGACTGTGTTACGCCTCCTTAATGCCACCACCAGGAAGTCCCAGAAGAGAGAGTGAGTGCTTCTAACATTTTTCATTAAACGTGTAGTCAGTGAGTTTTCTAAAATAAAAAAAATGGTTGGAATTGAAAAAAAAAATTGGTCTGACCTGGTCTACGTTGGAAAGTAGGTAATTTGTTGTCACTTAAGTCCCTTTCCTGGCCTCTACAGCGCCTCAATTCAGAGTTTGTGGGTCACCACTTTTGCCATTTTTGATCATTTACCTTTTTTGCCTTTATTGTGTTGTTTTGTTGTGACAGCTGATTATTGAGTTTCATTCACTACATTTGACCTTTTTCCTCAGATTATATGAAAAGCTACTCAAAGTGGCAGAGAAGGGTCATCAGAAAGCCATGGAGAAAGTGGCTTATTCCATGCTGTTTGGAGACTACATGAACCAGAATGTCATCAAAGCCAAAGAAATATTTGAAAAACTTGCTGTGGAGGGCTCACCCAAGGCTCAGATGGTACAAATCTTCTAAATACACATCAGTATTATCTGTTTACAATTACAACATCTAAAATCCTGTGCTTTTTTTTCCTCGTAGGCTCTTGGCTTTCTGTATGCGGCCGGGCTTGGAGTTAATTCAAGTCAAGCTAAGGCCCTGGTTTACTATACTTTTGGCGCTCTAGGTGGAAACTTGATTGCTCATATGATTCTGGTGAGTTCAAAAGTAAAAGGCATATTTTAAAAGATTTTCTCAAATATTAAAATCTTGATTTCATTCTTAGGGCTACAGATACTGGGGAGGTGTGGGGGTCCCTCAAAGCTGTGAGTCAGCACTGACACACTATAGGCTTGTGGCAAATCAGGGTAAGTATAAATATTACATTGATGCAATTTCTGACCATAAAGTTGATCGGTTACAACATATGTTTCCGCATTTCTTCAGTGGCCAGTGATGTCTCCCTGACGGGGGGCTCAGCGGTGCAGAGGATCAGACTTTTGGACGAGGTGGAGAATCCGGGCTCCACCAGCGGCATGTTGGAGGAGGACCTGATCCAGTACTATCAGTTCTTAGCAGAGAAGGGCGATGTGCAAGCTCAGGTAACATGTTTTAAAGTGTGTTTATTAAAGGTCATGACTGAAAAAACACATCACTGAAGCATTTCTTATTCCTGTAGGTGGGACTCGGCCAGCTGCACCTGCATGGAGGGCGTGGTGTAGAGCAGAATCATCAGGTTATTGATATTTATATGTCGTGAAGTCAAATATGTTTTTAAGTAACTCATGATATATTTCTTTGTTATTTATCCTTAATATATTCAATGTTTTTTTTCAACAGAGGGCTTTTGACTACTTTAATCAAGCCGCAAATGCAGGAAACACACATGCAATGGCATTTCTTGGCAAGGTGGGTTTATTTTTAAAAGGTCTCTTCATTGCTTTAGATATGTAAACCAGGTGCAGTATATGTACTGTATCTGGACTGTGCCCTCTTGTGGTAAAAATGCATTATAATTTGGATAAA
>JAVQKG010237886.1:0-39314 GCA_036025885.1 Hypseleotris bucephala
TTTTTTTTTTTTTTTTTTTTTTTTTTTTTGCAAAGTTAGGCAACATTTTCTGTTAGCAAGCAACAGAATTTGACATGTTACAAGTGGATCACAATTGTAGAATTTGTGGTTTGGACACATAAGAATGAAATTTCACATAGTTTTTTACCACTGGGATAAAAAGTTGATTTTGGTGGAATTTTGTAATTAAAGAGTGTCACTACTTTTAAAAGACAACCTTCCGATGAAATAGGATTTCAAGGTGAAACGCTGTTACATTGTCTCTGCTCTTTGTTTCTAGTTGATGTTTTTCTAGTTCAGTAGTTTTCATGAGACTGGAGGACTTTGACTCTCTTGTCTACCCTCCCATGGCATCATGCTCCATTCATCTGATCTGAATAAAACATTGACAGAAATGAACGAGTAGCATGAAAAAGGCTTTATGCTGGTCTTGATGCTAATCGTCTGTTGCCATAATAACATCTCATCTTCCTGTCTGTCTTCATCACTCCCTAGTGTGTGTTTCAGTGTCTTTTTGCAGAGTTGTCTTTGAGACTTGTGTGTAATCACTGTGTAATCCAAATATTGTACTCTGATTGAGCAGTGAAGGAGGGGAAACTGTAATTTAGCAGAAAATGATGATTCTAGCTCCGATCCTCCGCTGCTAGCGTTACAGAAGCAAAATACTAGACAATCTGAAGAGCCACCTGATGAATATTCACCATACATTCACAGGATTGCAACCCTAGAGGTTTGTGATCTTAAAGATAATAAATCGTTTAAAGTGTCTCAACAGCTTTTCTCTCTCTTTCCTTTCTTATCTCTTACTTCCGCCCCTCGCCGGTTGCCATGGTGACAGTATTTTTATGATGGGATGGAGATGAGCAGTCTTCCCGTGGAGCTGACCGTCATCTGGAACGGAGATTTCAGTATTGACAACCCTGCCCACAACAAAGGTAATTCATGATTATATTTTCATTGCTCTGTATGATACTTGATACATGTGACAATTAAAGACTGACCTAACCTCATCTGTGTACACTCATCAACTCTATATCAACACGTCTATTCACAATTCACTCGTAGTATTTCCTCTGTATTCACAAGAAGGCACGCACTATAAACTTGCTCTCTCACGCACACACATCGATGCATTGTAAAACGACTGCCTTCCCATTGTTGCCCTTGGAGCCTGTCTCCATGGTAACAGGCGGGCGGTGCGCTGAGGTGCTGGATTTATCTTCTGATGTTGCCATGTGGAGTGGTTAACTTTAACAAGTGTGCTACGTCTTTTTTTCGTCTTTTACACTAATATTTACTATACATATATACTCATGTGCATTTGTAGTTCATTGCTGTTGTTATTAGGCATTAAGTTGCTGACCTTGGTCTACTTTAGCCACTGGCAACCCACTACCAATGCTGAGAGTTGGAGTCTGGGAGTTGTAGTTCACTGACAAGAAAACATGCCTGTTTGACCAAAGGCAGTTATGTCAGGGAGAAAAAATCTGTAAAACTCTGCTTTTTCAACTTATTATGCTGTGAGCCAAAGTTTATATAGTGTTTTGGGATGCTTGTGGTGGAAATATGTGTGCATGGAAAATGTACAAAACATATCCACGGGCTCAAATGCAGTAAAATATAAAGGCGAGTTGTTGGAGGAGAAGACTTCCACAGTTTACCTATGGAAAAAGAAATAAGTGGTTGTATGGATACATTACGCTCACATCTAATAGCAGTTAATGAGAAAATGACTTGATGGTTGCCATAGAGATGATATGCAAAACACGGAGAGGCAAAGATAGTGCAGTCTGACAGTCACATACAATTGGAGGTAGTAAACCATTTTATTATTATGCAAATGGAGATAAAGAGGGAATATTTTGACTGTTATTTTGTGGCTATGTTTTTTATATCATCATATATCACTGGTAATTAAAGAAATGCTTCTCTTTCTTCTTCCTATTTTGTCTGTCTTTACCTTCCTCCTGCCCAGTCCATCTGTACAAGTGCGACGCCCAGCGAGGGAGCTGCGGTCTATGCCTGAAGGCAAACCCACAGTTCGGATGTGTCTGGTGTAAAGGAGAGAACCGCTGCACCCTCAAGCAGCACTGCCCCCACCCTGAGAACCAGTGGCTGGAGCACAACGGCATCAACAGCAAGTGCACCCACCCACGCATCACACAGGTGGGCACACACCAGACACACACACATGCCTCATTATCAAGTCTATGGTGCATATAGACAGATACACAGGGGCAAACCAAGGCCAGCACTGACGCCGCTAGCTAAAAGGACACACATTATATACAGCACACATAGAAACATGCACAGGAACATCCTCACCTTTGAGACAGTGGCTGATCAGTCAACACAATGGCAGAGGCTGAGTCACCACCTGGGCTGAAGTCTGCCCGCATTCAAGAGGAACACAATGTTTTATCAATTCTTAATTCTTTCATTTTCTTCTGTGTATTTTGTTAGGTTTCAGTCACAGGTGATTAGAGTCTGTACCAGCAACTATGGGCATTAGGCAGTGTATACCCTAGACCAGTGGTTCCCCCCCCCCCCCCATATTTCTTTATACTATATACTTTGTGTCCCCCTGGACAGTGGCCAGTTAGTTGCAGTGTTGACACAGACACATACACAAACAGACTGCATTTATTGACACTCTTTTGTTCACTATAAAAACTTTATTTTTCTTAAACCGCTTACAAATATTGAAACAGCGGGGGGAAACCATACTTGGTACTGGTGAAATCCAAACTCCAAATCCATTTTCATCTAGAATAAAAAAAGAAATAGCAGAATTACAACACTTGTTTGTTTGAGATTGTTTGCTGTCATTTTTTCCCAGAAAAGCTACATACAACATTTCTCTTTGCCTCTCACTGACAGCCTGTGATAAAAGCCAATACAAAGAGAGAGGGAAAAATCAGGCTCATTCATTGCTAGTTATCAATCAGCTCTGCACAGATGCTGACATGAACCCCCACTTAACCCCACGTGTTCCTGCAAAACAAGCAGCGCGGTGTGGGGCAAACATACTTGACCTATGGGAGACACATAAAAGGGGATAATAGCAGAGGAGAACGTGGGGTCAGGGCGATGAAGGATACCAGAATGTACTGACGCAAGATAGATGGAAATACAGCCGTCCAGGAGAGAGGACGATTGATTAGGTTTACATGAGCGGGAGGTATGAGCCGCGACTGAATCTCAGGATGAACGGGCAGCATGAGGCACCTCCCCTCTCCCATTTAGCTGCACTTTTTCACAGTAGCTGCCTCAGTAAAGATGAGCGACGAGCAAAGGAGGATGGAGAAGATGGAGCAGTGAAAAAGACAGCGTAGCAGTCCTCTCTGTTATAGTGGGCTTAGGGGAGAATGATGAAGGATGAGGGAATAGGTGCAATTTAGGTCTATTTCAAATTGTACATAACACTTTGTCATAAGTTAACACTGATTTACTGTTACATCTATTGAAATCTAACTAATATAAAAGAGAGCTAGCACTGTATTTCAAATAAATAGTTAATATCATTATTTTTGTTCATAATATTTGGTCTGTAAATGTCCTTATGTTTGTCTATGTTTATTCATTTAATTTGTTCACCCTGGTTAGTTGCCAATTGCTTGCAGGGCTGACACAGGGACATATAGACAACCATTCACTCACAAGAGTCACCAATTCTACCAAAACACATGCATGTCTCCAACCCCATTCCTAGGAATCAAAAATGCTAACTGCTTTTTGCAATGCTCCAGCACTTCCTTTTTTGTTGTAAATCTTTTAAAATGTGGAAGAAGTATTAAAAGATATTGCACCCTCATCACGTCTTCAGTGTTTAAATAGTCCAATCTTTTCAAGATGACCAATACTGTAATGCATCCTAATACAATTCATTATATTGACAACTTCGATCTTCAGTTCTGGAGGCCTGCATGGGAAACTAAACAGACTGAATAAGTGCCTCTGTTGTAAATGATTGGTTTACTGAATCAGATTCCTATTTTGCATCTGATCTTCTAAGTCTCATTTTTATGTTATATTTTATGAAAGTACATTACAGTCATGCTTGATGGGTTGGGTTTCCTGCTTCTTAATTGGTTAGTACTCTGTTCCCTGGAGGCTATTTTCTCATTAAGATATCAGTGGGTAAAATTATTAATCAGACAAAATCTTGTGTGTGGTTTTGTGCATTACCTAGCTTGAACCTGCAGTTTTTTTTCCCTTCAGTTTCCTGACAGATAATTTTGAAAAATGATTCAAATGGTTGTAATCTGGGACCTTTTTATTTTAAATTCCAAAATTAACATATTGTAATACACTATAATTGAACAAAAACATCTTTAAATTGCCAAAAGGCGGTTGTGAGTGGTTTCTCTTAGCACTCGACTGTCTGGAACAGCAGGGGTCTTCTGTCAGGTAACAATGAGTGAAGAAAAGGTGAAAGTGCTGAGGAGGAGAGTGAGAATCCTGTGGGATCATTATTTTTCAGGTAGATGGTGACACAGCACCATTACAGCTGGGTCCTTGCCTGCAGCACGGAGCAGTTTGGTGCGACAGAGAATGATAGCACTGCACTATTTGGTGTCTATGTCTAACATTCATCCGTCTGGGCCCACCTCATCATGTGAACTGTACTTCCACACAGTCGCACAGGTCCAAGAGCTGATGGATCACTGCCTTATCAGCAATGAACGATACTAGGAGATAATTGAGATAAAAATACTCTAGACTTCTTTCATCACTGGAAATTTGTCATTCAATGATAAGGTGCAATTTAGAATATATTAATAGAAAGGAGGAAAAAGGATTAAGGACCAGTCACTGACCCCTGTGTATTTTATTTGGGCATTTTTTAAATGGCAGATTTGATTTAATTATACAGAACTTTGATCCTTGTTAGTCTGACCTACTTGCCACAAATACTGCCTCTAACCCCAGAAATATACATTTACTAAATTGAAATCAAGCAGTATTGTTGATTTTCTTCCCCCCACAGATCACCCCACTGCGAGGTCCCAGAGAAGGTGGTACTTTGGTGACGATTCGTGGTGAAAACCTGGGGCTGGATTTCAAGGAGATTCAGGGAAATGTAAAGGTGGCTGAGGTGGAGTGCACCCCAATACGTGAGGGCTACATCCCTGCTGAACAGTGAGTAATGTAATTCTTGTTATCAACTGTTGGATTATCAAAATGAAAGAGATGCCACGCACCGAACAGTTTTGCTAACCCAATAGAAAAACTGTATTTGTAGGTCATATGTAAATTGAGTGTTTTTCCATGTATGCAGGTAGTGGAAGAGACAGCTCAGTAATCCAACGTTTAGTTTATTCAGCTTTTAACTTTTAGCTTGATTCATGTAAATGCAGATTGTGGCAAACTGCATCAGAATGTTGCTGAATGCTGAATAATGTAGTTGAATTGTTTTACACATAGTACCTCTGATGTTTTCTTCTAGGATTGTGTGTGAGATGGGTAAAGCAGAGACAAGCCAGTACACTGGGAACGTCCAGGTTTGTGTCGGTGTTGGAGAGTGCAGACCAGAATTTATGGCAAAGTCCTCCAAGTATTATTACTTTGTGGTGAGTGTCTTAACCATTGTGTTATTTTATCAATGCTTTAAAGCTATTCTTAAGAGTTACTAGTATCAACCTTTAATCCAAATTGGCATGGTTATTGGATGTTTCTCACAGTTATATGTTCAGCCTCACAGATATGTCCATCACTACTTTCACAAACTCATGTATGCTTTTCAATTAATGCTTGAAAAAATTGCTACTGCAGACATAATACTGTATGAGCCCTAATTGTGAACAATGTTGCTTGCCTCTTGATCTTGTACATTTAGTTAATACATTGACCTTTTAAACTTTCAGATACCCAGAATTATGAACATCAAGCCGAGCCGGGGGCCTGTCTCTGGAGGAACCATCGTTAACATCACTGGCAGCCACCTTGATGCTGGGAGCAACGTGTCAATCATGTTTAAGGATCAGCCATGCACTTATCTGAGGTAAGTGGGGAACGAGGCTAAACCTGCCACTCACATGTGAACAGTCAATTAAAACCACTGTCAAGCCAATGTGCCTCTATCAGCAGGCAGTAAACCTCTTTAAATGGTTTGACCTTGGCTTAGCCCATACCAGCATTAATTGAAACACTGATGCATTATACCAGAACAAATATGTCTTAATAGCATAGATATATTATTAAAGGGTCACTTATTGTATGTGCAAACTCACCTTTTTAATGTTCAAATTTTGTTTGTAAGTGAAAAATGTGCCTGTATTTGTGTGCATTATTTTATCTACATGTTTGAGTTGTCCTATATGCTGAGGCTGATATCAAGAGCCCATAGGAGCCAGCAGTTGTGTTGCCTAATGTCATGCAAATTTGGCCTTATGCCCTGCTTTACCAAGCATCAACCTGGGCTGAGGAGAAGTAGGCATGGCCAACAGGGGGAGAGAGGGCCTTAAATTGAAATCCACCTAATGAGAAAAAAAGCAACATCTCATTTACATTATAAATAGCTCTTTCAAAAGCTAGAAACCATAATATCGCCACAATAAAACTATAATACTATGTCTGTTTAAATTAGAAATATTTGTATTTTTTGATATAAATATACTTTATGTCTTTCTTGTAGGAGGGGTGGTTTGTGGCTCACTTGTCGAACTCATGCCTCCTTGCATGGCTATGGAAATGTGTCTGTATCCGTGAGTATAGACAGGGCCCACCTCCAGAAGGACCTACGCTTTGAGTATGTTGAAGACCCCAGCATTACCAAGATTGAGCCTGAATGGAGCATCCACAGGTATGACTAAAAAAGCACACATTTTCTGATGGAGAGATCCTTTAAACTAACTTGTTTTTGCCTACTTGCAGTGGGCATACACCAGTGACAGTAACAGGGACAAATCTGGACATCATTCAGACACCGCTGATCAGAGCGAAATACAATGGACATGAAACACTTAATGTGAGTCATTTGACGTATTTTAAAATAAGTAAACTTTGACTTGAGAAGTAAGAGAGATGCATTTGGACTTTGCATTGTCTGTCACTTTTGCTAGGCTGTTAGACAGGTTCAAATAAACTTGTGGAAGTTGACTTCAGAGGCATGTCGAGGTAAATAGGTCAAAGAAAAAATAGCACACAAGAAGTGAAAGTCAACAGGCTGTATTTGAATAAAGAGAAAGTGATGCCCTTTCTTCACCTATGTAACAGGAGTTTGACAGTTCTGACGCAGAACTTAAAACCACAGAGGCTGGCCCTTATCAAATTCTTCCAGTGTCTATGGAGTCTTTATACCCAGGGGAGCGGAGATAAAGCCACAGAAGGGTGCCTGTGATCTGATTGAAAGAACAGAAGTGACAAAAGGTGGTAATGCTACCTTCATGGTCCATTTGAGCAGGGGCACGCACCGCATTTAGCATCTGTGCCTCTGTGTGATTAGACTCTGAGTCAGTGTGCCTTAAAGCAACAACACTCCACCATCTTAGCTAGCCTTTCAGATTTTCCTATATAAAAAGCCACCATCGACCACGATTACAAATACAAATATTCCTCAATAATGTCTTATTTTAGTATTTACTTTTTAGTTTTTTCTGATACTGTTTTAATATTTGAGCTATTTTGCTGCGTAAACAGACATACTAGGACTGTAAGACTTTCTCCTACTTTATCTGACCACCATGTTTTCAACAGCCGAGAGTTTTTCATCAAACTAAAAGGTGAATTAAGGTACTCCCTAAAAAAATCACATTTTCCTTAAACTACCCACATACACAAAACTGAAATTGGGTGACATATTAATATATATAGAGCTGCCATTTTTCCAAAAGTGGGGATGATGTATACACAGGTAAAAGCTCATGCTGTTACCTCCTGTAGCAGTGTATGATTTATGTCAGGACTGTCCTAAAACCTAAAATGTCAGATTTGATGTTCAAGAGGCCAATTAAAATGACAGCCTCTGCTGGAGTTACTGTGAATAAGAATGTGACATCTATGCATGAGATCTGTGCTTGAAACTGCCTTGACTTCAGTTTGAAAAAAATCATATTGAAAAGATGTAGGGTGACAATGGCATTTCAGCTCACCCTCACTAATCTGCCTAGTGATCTGACTTTAGATAATACTTTCAAAGAACAGAAAATTGAGATAAAATCAATTACACATCTAATAGTACAATGGTAGAACAGACCAAAGGGAACAGGCATCAAAATAGGTTCCAATGAGACTTTTAAAGAAATGGGGGCACTGTGGATGCTGTGTAATTCACCGGTGAAGTGTTACAGAGAAAAGATGACTGCGAGAACAAGTGTCAAAGAGAGAAGAAGAGATCACACACATGCAGTGGAATAACAGGACTGGAGATAGAGATGTGATAAGAGGCTTTCAAGGATGTAATGAAGGAAAGGGGAGTGTCGAGTTATCAAGCCATGCATTTTACACACATCAAAGCCTGCTCGTGACTGGGGAGGCTGCATATGCACACTGTACCATACATGATTTGGTGGTATTCATTGACGACACATGTTCTATGCACTTTGTCTAGAGGCAGTGGAGTTTCAGGAATGTAAACATGGATTGGTTCTTGTATGAAAGAATTTGGGATGTATAGACATAACTGACATGATTTACCTTTTCTTTATCTATGTGTACGATAGCTTCTAAAATAAATAAGTAGTTTATGTAGCAGTAGTAGTATGTCATTTTTTTGTAAACTAGTAAACGTAAGCTTTACATTCAATACTTAAGAGGAGTATTCTTAATGGTATTTGAAGTAACAGTTTTGACTTGTATGCAGTATTTTTGAGTACTTTGTTCCTTCTCTGTCTCACTACGTTTTGCCAGTTACTGTTACATGTATGTGTATTCATAAATATAAATGTTTTACGTTTCTTGTCTTGTATTTGTGTGTGCTGTTGTAGTTGTGTCAAGTGTTAAGCCCCACAACCATGCTGTGCCAGGCCCCAGAGCTGGCTATTAGCCTGGCCCGGAAACAAGAGGTCCCAGAGAGACCAGACGAGTTTGGATTTAAACTGGATGACGTTCAGGCTCTGATGGCTCTCAACAACACCAACTTTATTTACTATCCCAACCCTGAGTTTGAGCCTCTCAGTGTGTCCGGAGTACTGGAGCTTAAGCCTGGATCACCAATCATACTAAAGGTAATGGATCCAGATTAAAACTCATGTATTTGATCAACACATGTCAATGACTCCATGCACTTTTTTTTTTTACAGGGGCGTAACTTCCTTCCACCAACCAACAGTGGGAATGGGAAACTCAACTACACAGTCTTTATTGGGGATAAGCCCTGTATGTTAACAGTGTCAGAGACCCAGCTCCTCTGTGAGTCACCCAACTTGACAGGACGACACAAAGTCCTGGTAAGTGATCCTGAAGATGCTCACAAAAATACAGTATACAATAATAATAACCATTATTTATATTGACTCTTTCTAAAAAACAGTTACACAAAATTAAATGCAGTAAAATAATAAAAGCAAACACATAAAAAAGACAAAAAGTAATACAATAATAAAAGCAATATAAATAAAAGGCAAAATTAAAATTAAGATGTAATAGAGAGGCAATAAAGCCAGGGTTCTGACTGGCTTTATATCTATCTCATGTCCACTTCCAGACAGACTCTAGCGCTAATCCGATCAGCAGTTTGGGTTCCTGTTATTGCCCACAAGCAGACAACAGACAAACAAATGAGCCTTCAATAAAGAGCAATAGGGCTGTGCAAACTCAATAAAGATTCCATTTGTGGCTTTACACAGGGGCCACTTTGAACAATACATTTCCTCATTCCCTTTTGGACCATAGTAAAGGTGGTGAAAGTCAGACCATAGAAAGAGACACATTACTGTAAACAATTAGATCCACCTGACCAACGACTCCAAACACTATAATGGTCCCTGACGTTTACTTTTCAAGTCGATATATGTCCACAATATGTATTTATTTTTCCGAAGTAGTACTAATAGTCAAACACCATCCCTACCATCTCTTAGAATTATACACTGGTTATAATGTAATTATGTTTTTTTTTTTTTTTATCAGGCTCGTGTGGGTGGCATTGAGTTTTCCCCAGGTGTAGTGCACATCACATCCGACAGTCCACTTAGCAGCACTGCAATCATTGGTATAGCTGCAGCTGGCGCCATGCTCATCCTGGCCATAGTGATGGTGCTCATTGCCTACAAGCGCAAGTCTCGTGAGAGTGACCTGACCTTGAAGCGCCTTCAAATGCAGATGGACAACCTGGAGTCACGGGTGGCTCTGGAGTGCAAAGAGGGTAAGAGGCAGTAGTTTATCTTCTAGTTCTATTAGATATTTGTAGCTGTACTTTGTGGTTTTGTGGATTTACTTTTTGTTCCAACAAACTTCTTGACATTGTTATTTTTTCATTCTAGCCTTTGCCGAGCTGCAAACAGACATCCATGAACTGACAAGTGATCTGGATGGAGCAGGAATCCCCTTCCTGGATTACAGAACATACACCATGAGAGTCCTCTTTCCTGGCATCGAAGAGCATCCTGTACTTAAAGATTTAGAGGTACTGCAGACCATAACACAATCTAACATCTACTGTAGGTCTACTAATGATATAAGTAAAGGATTTGATTTTTGAATCCAAAAACAGTCCATTATCTATGACTCCACAGTTACATACTGCTGGTGTTATGATTTTTCTAACCACAACTGCCCTGAACCACACAGATGGGGCACACATACCAAACACTCAAACACAGTCATACGTCAGCAAGGGGGGTAAAGTGTCTTGTCCAAGGACAAAATGTCTGTATAAACCGTCTTGAGCAAAAATATCTAGTTTTTTATGTAATTAACCCATACACCTTCCACGAAATGCTGAGAATATTAACCCCCTCTACATTTAGTCTTTTTGAATAATTAATGCACAAGTGTGTTCTCATTCTCCAGTCCCCATCAAATGGTAATGCAATTAGCCTCATTTGAAAAGACAGCACAATAAGCAAGCAAATTAACAATGTGGTGGGTCACAGTAGGTGAAATTGATGCTGAAGTTGTTTGTGTTGCTGCCTGGTAAACAAAAGCCTTTTGACAGCTGACAACAACACTTTTTCAAAAGCAAACATGGCAACCCTCAAATTGAGAGCACACTCTCATTAATATATTCAGTTGCATTCAACATTGGGCTGTTTTTTTAGCTCTACCTCAAAAACAAATTAGAAGTCAGTCAGAAAAAAAAGCTATGAAAAAATCAAGTTGTGTATCCCCAGTGGTGACAGTGATAGACAGCCGTAATTGAGCAGGTCGTCTTGTCCCATTAAGAGAATGATGGAGTCCCATTTTACTGGCCTCAGGGTTGGCCACTTTATCCCTGATGAGAAATTCCAAGTAATAAGCAGTATTAATTATGTTTTAATTGGTCTAAACGCTGAACTGTACGAGCAGTATAATGTGTGATAGGAGCCTAATGAAAAAGCAGCAGGCTTGTCTTGGGCTCTTGATGGCTCTTAATTGTTATTGATGTGTCAGAGAAAGTGAAACAGGGATTGACTTCATGATTTATACAGCAAGGACTGGCACAAACGCTACTGTGGAGCTGTACAAATAGCATTTTGTGATTTTTTCTTGTATTCAATAATATAATTGACAATTAGTAATATGTAAGCTGCGAGAGGTAGTTATTTGTAGGAAAAGATACTACATTCATTTCTGGTTATACTGTATGTGCCAATCCAGTTAATAAAATTGGCCCTATGTCATAGATATTCTTTGCCAATGAACAGTTTATTTAGCTAAAAACCATAGTACAGGTATGGTGCCTTTGGTGTAGTTGTAGGTTTGTCTGTCCCTATAAATGTTAAAGCACAGAGGCAGATACTTACAATTCAGATGTGCAATTTAACAATAGCTTCTGTCAGATTACAAGGCACAACTCCAGAACAGTACAAAGAGAACAGATGCTTGGTGACAGCTGCATTGGTCCAAAGAGACGCTGCTGTACCAAGTGCTTCTGACAGATAAAAAAAATACCGTAATCTCCATAGGTAGACTGTATTAAAAAATGAAAAGCAAAAGGATGTGTACCAAGTGACTTACTAAAATAGTGCAGGGACAGTCTGTTCTCAGATGAGAGGAATTCACATCACTGCACTGTCTTTCAACTCACATTATTTAAAAAGATTGCCCATCAAAGTAATAAACGATCCGTTAAGATGAATGTTGTATCTTTTAATTTAACCTTACACTAAACAACAGCAACTGTGGAAGATTTTCAAATGTTCCAACATGTTTTTGAGAGTTCCCTACTAGAGCAGTTATTTTCCTTTTCTATCTGGTACCCAACTTCTACTCAGATTAACAAGCTTCTGTACAAATGCCTTGGATTTGGTACAGCCTTCTACCGTATCAGAACAGTTTTGGACTTGCTATTTATACTGTGTCTCACTCAAATTAATTCTTCCTTTGTGTCTTCACAGGTGCCAGGCTACCGCCAGGAGCAAGTTGAAAAGGGACTAAAGCTTTTTGGCCAGCTCATTAACAACAAGGTCTTCCTGCTGTGTTTTATTCGCACTCTGGAAGCCCAGCGTGGCTTCTCCATGAGGGACCGGGGCAACGTGGCCTCACTTATTATGACAGTACTTCAGAGCAAGTTAGAGTACGCCACTGACGTCCTGAAGCACCTGCTATCGGACCTTATAGACCGCAATCTGGAGAGCAAGAACCACCCCAAGCTACTGCTCCGCAGGTAAGCTCCAACTAATCGCTTAGTGCATCGCAAAACCAACTTATCATACCTTAATCTCTGTCCAGTTAGTTAAAAGGTACTGTTGGTGCAATAGAATAATACTGTATGATACAGGAGGTACACATTCCTACGATTCATTAGATTGTTTAATTGTTATTGTACATACATGCTTAAAAATATAATTATGTTATGATGATCCTAATAATAGTGCCACTACATCTCACTAGTAAAATGTTTGATTACTTCTCGTGACCTTAAATAACTATTGCATCTAATTTCGCATAGCTTATGAGTGAAATGGGGAAATGAGAAGAGACTAGCGTGTAAATTGCAAACATATCTTTTAATTGTTCTCTAAATACAAAACCACATCCACTGTTTCATCTTTGCTACACGGTCAGTGGATTTGGTTAGTAATAGTAGAGCGACTTCCCCACAGCTGTTTTTTGTGTCCATGACAATAAATTAATGTACATGGGATTTTTTGCTGCTCGAGGGTTGTTAGCCAAGCCATCCACAAATGATCTGACAGGCATTTCACGGATTAATTTCTCTGATTCATTTCAATTAAAATTCTTAATCTCCCTCTGGCTACAGAAAATTGGAGCTAGTAAAGAAAACACAAACAGAGCACATTAGTGGCATGGATTTTCAAATAAAGAGCTGCAGAAGAAGACAGTTACGATCCTAAACATCATAAAAGCCTGTTGAAAGTCCACTCTGTGATTCAGGGGAAAGATTAATGCTGTCTGTACAAGAGCTGTGATTAATTGCAGACAGAGCTTACCAAGCTGTGGCACAGGCAATAAACAATGCAGAAACCACTGATGCTGGCAGCAGATAGAGCATAATATAAGAGAAGGTAGGTGCAGCTCAGACAGGGAGATGCACTCAAGGACAAAAGAGACACTTAACACTGTGTCACCAAGAAATCCTTTAGACTGCTGGACTATGCAGACAGGCCCTGAGATCAACTCTTTCATCACAAGTACTGATAAAGCTTATTGTGAAATCTAAAGTCACTTTGAGCCTGTAATAGAAAAGGGCTGCCAGTAGGGCCAAACAGAATTTTAGGTTAAGAGCTGGACTGGAACTGGACATGCAATCATTGTACAGCCACATTTCTGAGCATTTTAAGATGAGGGAAAATCTATCATGTTTGGTTTAGAGACAGTTTAGTCTTGATTTAATCTTGGGTTGGGGCTGGTTCAGGTATTGTTTAGACCTGTTTTGGACCTAATTTATAATCTCCATTTATCTTGGAGGTGATGTTTTGTTGTCTTTCTGTCTGTTAGCAACATAAAAACTACAAAAATGGAAGGTCAGGAATGACTCAAGGAACATTTAATTAGATTTTGGGAGTGTTTCTGATCACTGTCTGCATCCAGGATTTTTTCAAAGAATGGCACCTTTTTTGGGCACAAAAAGTACTGAATGGATTTGGATGAAATTTTCAGGAAATTTCGGGAATTACACAAGGAACAATTTGTTTGATTTTGGGAGTGATGGAGTAGCATGCCAGTGCAACACATGCCCACATATTTTCCCATAGGGCCAACAAACTCTGACTTAATACAGAGCCTTGTCGGAGGTCTGTTCTCTTCGAGTGCTTTCTCGTTATCTTTGTAAACGAAAAAATACTCTCTAGTCTCAACTTTTCAGACCTTAATGATGCTGACGCCATGGCTTCCTGAACCAGTTTAAATTCAGTTGAGTCATAATAATCCCTCATCTAGTGCCCCCCCTTGTCGTACAGAAGAAGGAGGAAGAAATGCCAAATCCCTGTCAACAGGAGCTGGTGGGTGAGCACATGTTTACGACAAATGCACGGCTGGTTTGTTTGCCAATTTGTCCCATACATCACAGTGATGGGCACTGATCAGATTGTCTTCATCTCTCTTCCTCCTCCGATGTGCTTATTAGTCCCTTCGTATCACAGCATGCATTTGAGATGTGAGGAGGAAGCTCAGCCACCCTGGAGTGGGCTG
This sequence comes from Hypseleotris bucephala, assembly GCA_036025885.1. NCBI lineage: Eukaryota > Metazoa > Chordata > Actinopteri > Gobiiformes > Eleotridae > Hypseleotris > Hypseleotris bucephala. Next base: position 14,737 of record JAVQKG010237886.1, read on the forward strand.
AAAATAGCCCAGACTTAGGCAGATGACTGTGATGATGTGGCTAAAGTGTGGTCTTGTGAAGGCACCACTCCAGTCTTTGGATCTGTTGAGGTCCTGTGTCTGTCCTTTGTGTCTTTGAGGCTGTTGGCTGTTTTTATTCCTCTTTACCAGATCCCTCTCTGAGCACAGTCCCCATCGCTCTGGCTTGTACTTGTGCTGCTTTTGTCACACCCGAACTATGTTTATCTTTCTTCCTTTCCAACACCCGCTCCCTCAATCTATAGTCCCCATCTCTCTCCCCACCACTTCCCCCTCCCCTGTTTTCTTGATTGCTAAATCAATGCTTAAAGTGCGTGAGCAGGGTGTCTCTGGCGCAGCTTCTGAGCACGGCTACCCACTGCCTCCTCATCCAAGAAGAGTGTGTGTATGTTGGGTCCACACACAAACAGCCATCCTTCCATCTGTCCCATCTCAACCTGTGCTGAAGCACAACCAGCAAGCAAACTAACGAGAGCCTTCCACAACCATCTGTCGCTCTCTGCTGCACTTTCCTCCTGAAACTCTTCACTGCATCACTCCAACTCTGCTTCACATCTCCACCACCACCAGTCTTCTCTTATGAGATAAACTGTCTTTTCTATCGCAATGAAATGGACTGTTGTTGATCTGTTGATGGTGCTACTTAAGATTCAAAGCCCCACTAAAGGCTGCAATGTTTACCCATCACTTATATATCTGAGCATTTGAATTATGTAACAGATAATCTAGTACGTATATACAGAGATTATTGTGAATTAATGCATTCTATAACCTACAATCCTAATCACAATATGTATCTTTTATGAACATTTTTGTTTATATAAATGGCTTTGTTGAACCACATCTGACTAAATCTACTGGATGTTTTGCCAACAAATGTGTGTGACAAATACACACTCTGGACCTTCGTTATCAGAGGAAACGAGCACTGCCAGGTGCCCTCTGTTCTACACCATTAGCAATACCCAGTGCCCCTTCTCACTTTGTGCCAAATATTCACTTCTGGTCACGCCAACATACCATGGCACATTTTGGTACATTTACTCTAGCATAGACTGGTCTGTGCTTTATGCAAAACCTGAAGAGATTGTAGAGATAAGTTGTGGATATATTGTTCTACCAAATGTTGTATCTTGGAACACCATTTTGACTTAGTTCCCAGTGGACTGTACTGTGATGAAGAATGAGCATAAGCATAAGCGATATGGTTGTGCCAAGACTCTGTATTACTGCAGGGCTGGCTCCCATTGCCAGAAACTCGCAGGCACACATAGAATAACTACACAAGTCAACATGCATGCTAATTTATGAATACATAGACAGTGGGAGTAATTTGTCCATTTGCACACTAGCTTTAAAACATCCTCTGCTAGTCTCTGAATGCACTTAGGCAGAAAAATCTATTGGATGTGTGCAAAAGGGAGGAAGTCAGGACTAAGCCAAACCATTTCATTCTTTTGTCAATATCTTTACTTCCTTTTCCTCACTCTGTTTTCAAGCTCCTTTCATCCTTGATAGATGGGCTACATTTGTGGACATTGAGAGGATTTGGAAGTGCATATGACTACACAATTTAGAATGACAACTTGACAATGTGAGGGGCCGGTGGACACAGCATACAAAGCGAGATGAAAAGTGACCTAGTTGACCCCTAGGACTTTGGTGTGGGTTGGTATAATCAAAGTGTTGGCACAGCAACCAGCAGGAAGTTAATCCCTCAGGTGCTGTGCCAATGTTAGTGGTGGTGGGGGAGGGGGGGGGGGGTGTCCTTTTCGGCCTCCGCTGGCACTCTGGAGGACACATTAGCCCCTCCCTGTCTATGGCCCCTTTAAGAGCCTCTTTGAATTACCAGTAGAGGCTGCAGGTGGCAACCGAAAAGCCTGAACAAAAACGTACACACCAACACAATGGACACTAATCCTGAAATATTGATGCCTGCACTAGATTCTTAAAGGGGCGGGCTGTACATTTGTGTGTTTTTGAGGTGTTCCTGACAGATTACCCACACACCCCTGCTGCCACTGCTACTGCCCAGGGAAGGTTATACAGTCAAAGGATATTTGATATTGACCTCTCCAATTTCACTACTGCCGCTGTTGTTATTATGTATGCATATTAGTCATTCACACGGGATCACTCGCACTACTGGCCCAGGTCACTGCGCACACTATTTTGCTACACCAGTGGAGCATGGATGCCAGGCGGGTGAAAGAAAACGGAGATGTATTCATTCACTTTCCATTGTAAACGGATCGAGTGTTAGTCCAGTGAATAGATGGAGGGAGCGCTTGATAATGAGGCCACTGTTATTACAGAGCTACTCCAGCCCCTAACGACATCAATCCACTGAGATCAAATAGGCCTAAAGGCTTTTAATTGCTTTGCTTCATATTAAAATCCCCGCCGTTGTAGCCGAAGAGCTGCCCCTGGCTTGCCTGAGCATAAAAGGCAGAAAAAAGATTGTTTCAAAGGCCATGGTATAAGCATCTGCCAAGGCAGTTTCAATTTGAGCTCAGCAATTATGTTTGTGTAACAAAAGAGTTTAACCACAGTATCTATGAGTTAATGTTGATGATAATAGGAGTGTTCAGGATTTTATGTTAAGTCTTCTTTTTTTCTGTCTGTCTGTTTGCAGGACTGAGTCAGTGGCAGAGAAAATGCTGACTAACTGGTTTACATTTCTTCTGTACAAGTTTTTGAAGGTAACCAACACACATTATAATGATATTAAGTTAATGTACTATGAAGAAATTGTATGGTATGCCACTCAGTTCTCTTCTCGTACTATACAGTAGATGTACTTCTGGTTTGATTGTGTTCTCAATATCATCCCTTAATGAAAATAGAGGCAGTGAAGATTTGTAGATAGTGGAATGCCGTGTATGGTATCTTCCATTTTATTGTGTATCATAATAGATATTAAAACACCTTGATCTCAATGAGACCTTTATTGTTATGTTACAATGATTATAAAATAATCTCAAAATATTCATTACAATAAATAGGTTTAGTAAGAAAGCGGAGTATTTACTTTTCTTTATTTTTATGCTTCTTTGTGAATGCTTGTGCAGGAGTGTGCAGGCGAGCCGCTCTTCTCCCTCTTCTGTGCCATCAAACAGCAGATGGAAAAAGGCCCCATTGACTCCATCACAGGAGAGGCCCGCTACTCTCTGAGCGAAGACAAGCTCATCAGACAACAGATTGACTATAAGACGCTGGTAAGAGGGTTTACCTGCCCAGGGCTGCAGGGGCCAAAGGGGGACACTTACAACGCTTCCACGGGCAAGACAAGAGTAAGGGGTGGTTATGGGTTGCCAGTCATAGAAGTGCTGTAGCAAATACAGTTGTTATTGCAATGGTTGACATGTGAGGGGACACCAGAGTGTTGATCTCTCAGCCTTTAGAGAGTAAAACTGTCAAAAAAGAGACCCTAGTTTGAGGGTGAGCAGACACATCATCCATATGTATCCATGCATATGGATACATATGGATGGTCTGTAGCCGTATGTGCGGCTACAGACCTTTTTCGATAGATCTGAATTTTCCACATTACTACATTACAATATTTAAACTGGGGAAAAAAAACACAAAATCTTCTATAAATATGCATAATATATTTGTTGAAAAATAGACTCTGTTATGCGTCTGAGCAGTAGTGTTGTGTGTTTTTGTACACAGGTGGTGAACTGCATCCATCCGGAGAATGAGAAGAGTCCAGAGATTCAGGTGAAGGTGTTGAACTGTGATACCATCAGCCAAGTGAAGGAGAAGATCTTAGACGCTATCTACAAGAATGTGCCCTACTCACACCGCTTAAAGGCTTCAGATATGGACCTAGGTATGAAATATACAATATTTTAGATATCTTCACAATAGTGGTCTCTGCTGGCATTGGTAGTTTAACAATTCTGCTTGATATGATCCTATCGGTTTTTTGTAGCATCCTCCTTTTTTCGAAAAACATTAAGGTGAAAAGGTGATTCTAAATTGGCAAGAAACTGTTATTGTATGCCTGTAATTGTTTGCTGAGTGACCTCCTGGCCACTGTCCATGGTTTATTCCACCTCTCAACCTGAATAGATTTCCACCTACCCAATATGTCAATTTGATGCACAAAAACTGAAATTGCTTCTGAGTAAAAATGACTTCTCTGTGCTGTGTATCTGATTCATGTCCCTTTAGTAAAACACGCTGAACTTGAAATATCTAATGATTTTTCAAAGGACCGCTCTGAACCCCTTCAAACCACAGAGCTTTTTAAGTATGTAGAAGTATCTTTCATTTGGCCGCAGGAGACATGACTTCCTGGATGTGTTTGCTCAGATGTCTCAAAGTGGCCTCTCTCTCTTAACACCCAAACTTCACATTGATCTAGTCCCTTGTCAACTTCACTCTTGTCTGATGATTGATCTTCTAATCAATCAGGTGCTTTTCTGCTAAACCCTTTGCAATGTATTCTTTTTACACCATGGCATTCATATCCTTACTTTATTTATTTATTTTTTCACATGTAGGTATTACATTGCACTGTAATAAGCAGTTTGATATTGTAGGGTACACATGACTGAGCACTTAGCACACCAGCCCATCTCAGCTAGCATTTGTCTGCAGTCTGTGTGTACCCCGTGTTACTGTATGTTTTTTCTCGGTTTCTCCTATTTTCCAAAGACATGTGTTGGGGCATTGGTGATGTTTACCATAGTGGATAAATATGAGAGTGAATGGTTGTTTCTCTGTCTATATCTATGTGTCTGCCCTTGTCTAGGCTGTACCCTGCCAAAGGCCCATAGTTGTTTGAATAACAGAAGAATAAATACAGTTGTGTTTTTACATGTACCAAAGTAATATTTCTAGATATCCCTTTGATCTGATTTCTTATATCTACCCTAGAAGCAAATGCCACTGTGTAGTTGCCATGACACATTTGTAATTAACTGAAATCTAACATAATGGATAAGCCTATTCCAGGAAGTTTGTTTGTTAACCTACTCAAGTTTGTACAATTTGTCCAGCAAGATGTGTTTTGTATTGTTTTATTACAAAAGTCTGGGTTAGGCTAGTTTATCACACAGATTGGAAGGAAGAGAATCGGAATGAGTAAATGGAAGCTCACATGTGCAAATAAATATCCTCACACCAACTCAGATTCTCATAAAGGAAAAGTGATTGTAATGCTGATAAGGTTAATGGGATTGCCGCAGACCTGTCCCGGGACAGATTGTGAAGAAGTGTTGTTATTCCAGGTATTGTTTTTTAATTCCCTGGGCTGCGGGCCAGTCCCCTGCAGCGGTTTGGACAAGATATAGTGTGTGAACAAAAGCAGCTAGCACTCATGTGTGTTGTACATTGAGGTATATTGTACTGCATTCTTGCTGCTAGTGGTGTGTCATGCATCTCTGAGGAATACAACAGTCACCTTCAGCCTTCTCTCTTCTATGGGTTTCTACTAACTCCCCGAAGCCCTTATCTCTTTGGCAATGTGCAAGTTTATACATTCACACATACATATGTACAGAAAGTGCTGCATAGTCCTTATACCTCTCACCGCTGGAGTTTACAGTATTCTCAGTGCCCCAAGTTTTTTTTTTCCTTTTTCCAAGTTTATTGTGTTTATTGCTACATCCTGCTTTTCTTTCCTTTATTCCTTCTTCATTTCATCAATTGTTTTCTAAGCCCCAACTGGCAACCGGAGCCTCATTTGCATGTTTATGGGGATGGTGTGTACTGTATATAGACAAAAACAAACCAGTGAATCTTCATATCCTGCCGATTTTTCCGATCCTAACACATTTCTGGTCAATCCTCTAAAGACGGGCCTCATCATGCGCCACTGTGATTGCTGCTTTGTTTTGCTGTTTGTGATCAGAATCAAAGATGACGGTGGCCGACGCAAGTGGGAGGCACAGCGAGAAGCGGAGCACAATAACAGAATCCTAAAACCCAGGGTGTTTGCTGGAAAATAGAAGAATCGCAGAGTTGTTTGTCTTGAAAGAGCTTTCACTTTAGATGATGTTGCTTGGGAACTGATTCTAAGTTTTGTGTTTGTGTTATGTGCTGCAATGTGCTGTCATTTAGATTGAAGGTTATATTGGAAATTAATTCTAGTGTATGTAAGTATTTAGGCCTTTGAAAATGTGTTTAAGTATAATGATTATAACGTTATTCATACTGCATATTTCCTTTCCAGAATGGCGCCAAGGCAGAGGACAGCGTATGATTCTCCAAGATGAGGATATCACCACAAAAATTGAAGCAGATTGGAAGAGACTGAACATGCTTTTCCATTATCAGGTACAGCATTTGGTCACATTATCCTTTGTATTTCATTCTGAACAAAACATCAGGTTTACCACTTCTTGATAAAAGTGAAAGATATGCATTATGCAACATATAAGATACGGTACAGATACAAACAGACCAATACTTAAATAGCTAAGGGGGACCAAAACATACAAGTAACCCTTAATGTATATGTTTTCTCTACACCAGTAATCTGTACATAAATGGGTTTGGAAATGGTTTTAATACTAAGAAAAATAATTTTGATGGAGCTCTGGTTGAAATTATGCTGGTTATTTAATGTGTTCCTTCCTTAAATTGTCAGTAAATGTTTTTACAAATTACATCTTTTCTTTTATGAAACCCATCTGTTTTTGACCACTACCAGCCACAGCTCTGCTCTCAGAAAGTGGGACTTGATGCGTCACAAACCAAAAGAAAAGTTTTGAGTTCAGAATAACATCAAATTGTAGCTACAAGCAATGAAAGTGGCCTTCACCATATCAGATCTGTGTCCCATAATGAGCCATTTCTGTTCCTCTTTCAGGGAGGCTTTTTGCCTTTAGACTTTTTACTAAATGCCACTCCTCCTCTAGCTCATTTCATTATGCTCCATTGTGCTGTGCTTGTGTTGTAGCTATTCAGAGTCTATAAGAGCAATGATCAGCCACCATGCTTAAGGGTGTTGGAGAGCTGCAGGCGCCCCACAAAGGAATAATAACCAGATCTAGTCCATTGGCCCCCTGCTTATACTGATATAAACATATTATGAGGAAGGAGCAGATTGAATGACTAGATGAAATAATACAATCTTAATAAGACCCTTGCTCTTTCATGCGCGCGCACACACACACACACACACACACTCAAGGCGGGTTGGTCCTATTGTTTGCCCTATTCACCCACACCCACATCTGATTGAGATCACTTCTATTAACCCTGCCTCCCCCTGCAGCATGGGTCGTCAGATTATGTAGAATAGGGTTTGTGTGTGCGGCCCTGGGACAGTCCCCATCCCAGTTGTGTTAATTGAATCCTGTTTGGGTGACTGGGGAAGGGGAGTGCATGACTGACTTATTCATTCATTTACACATGGATCTACACAGGGCACACACCCAGCTTGAATTTTCACACTTTCACACACACACACACACACGCACACACATATACAAGCCAGGTCCTAGAGGAGTAGTATTATTGAATGGAGACTGTGGGATGTCCCTTTGCACTGGGCCTTTTGGATGCTCTGGTTAACGCCTCCTGTCAGTCATAATACAGACGTGTGGGCTGAACAAAGGAATAACTTTTATGGTAATGAATATAAAACACAAACAGATGGATCCAAGAATCAGAGATTACATAAATAATCAAATTAAGTTGTTTCATTAAAAGTCAGATTTATTTTTATTTTACTGTTTGTTATAGGTACCTGATAATGCAGTGATGGCCTTGGTTCCTAAACAAGTGACAGCGTACAACTCAGTGAATAACTCCACTGTTTCTCGGACCTCAGCCAGTAAATATGGTAAGTTAATAATGCTGAATCTATACGCACAATCCTTTATTTGTACGGAGTCCACACACACTTTCTATAAATGTACAATACCAGCAACTTTAAGTCTGGGAGTCAAAAGATCATACCATGTCCACGTCATGCCCACTGCAAGTTAAACCCAGGAGATTAGGGCTGGGGCTAAATATTGAAATACCAATAAAATGTATTTGGTGATACTGTATCGATACGGCAAGCTGCTATATCACTACAATGGAAAGAATTATTCTGTATTTTTCACAACATTAAAACCTGGCTGTACTTGTTGTTTTTATTAATTCCTTTAAAAACAGTAAAATATTGTAGGTTCACGTGCAGTAATATTAATTATAGCAGTCATCATCATATTGTGGTATCGGTATTGTGAACCATGTATAGCGTATCATATCGAATCGTGAGGTGCCCTGAGCTTCCCAGCCCCACAACAGATAGTCAGTGTGTGTGGAACAAAGACACCTTAGCCCAACGATCAAGCATACAAAATGACAAATTGCAATATCTTAAAGTATTTTTAAGAGTCACCATCTACACTCTTGGGTCTGTTGTTTGTCCTCTTGAGAGTGCATGAGTGTGTCCTCTCATCCTTGTATGTGTTAGCATTGTTGCCATGCTTCTGTCTGGCCCTCTGGCTACTTGAAAACACACACACCAAGTTAGTGCTGATCAAAGGCCTGGGCGCTGTGGCCACAAACACTTCAGACACATCAAATAGTGGTGGCACATTATTAGCATGGCTTCATCTACATATATGGTCTCGCTTTGGTGCTTTGACTGCAATTAGATCAGATAGGACAAGGTGAGCAGACACAAAGAAGATGAAGGCTATATACTTTTTTTTTTTTTAAACTTCAAACGCCAACTGGTTTGGTACTTGAGAATGACTTTGAACTCCTATAGCGCACAATGGCAGAGTGGGTGAGGAATAGATGAAGAATTTGATACCAGCTACCAAAAAGGAGGACAGAAAGTGAAGCAAAAAAGAAAGTTGCGATAGATCTTAAGATAAGCACAATGCAGCATGTTGAGTCAGAGAATGAAAGGGGAAACCACTTTGTTTGATGCTGGATGTAATGCTTCCTTCAAAACCACAAGGAGAGAAAACAGCTGAAATGTTACACCGTGTATGGATCGAGCTCCATTGGAATCAGATTCAACAGCTACTTTGTTTCACTCCAGCTTCTTCAATAAATAATAAGTGCTCTTTTCATCTCATTCAGATTGAAATTACTGAGAAGCTAAAATAAAATGTTGGTTTGTTTTTACTGCCTCCAATTATTTTATAAGAAGTGATGAAGTAATAGAAATTGCCTTATCCCAAAAACAAGATTCTAAAAGCTACATGCAAAGTAGTTGTACAGTGTGTATGCAAAACATTTGAGTTGTACTCAGTTGTATTTGGGTTGATGCAACACAAATAAACATTAAGGAGGGAACCATTTTGAAACTTTACTGTATTTCCTAACACTTATCTGCCCAGTACGGTATAGTTGTATTTGATGAGGCTGAAATCAGATATGGGCATGCTCTGTGAATCTCCAGCTGTGTCTATCTCTGGTCAGATTCATTTTTGTCAGCTTTTCTTAAGTCGGCTACACAAACCACATCCACTGATCAATTTGGTTCACACTGTGTAAACATTCATTGAGCCATGTGTTTTGAAATGTCATTGCCACTCTGACCATGGGGTGGGCCATACATATTTCATATCGCCTGACACCTGTTCGATTTTGTGTCAGCACTGATGCCCGTGTATTCTCCCTGGCAAAGGAAACATGAAAAATTAACCATGTACACTCACTATAAGTTTTATATCCACTTCTCCAAGAAAGAATTGAAAACCACAAATAACAAAAATGGATTTTCTTTGCTGAATGGTGGTAAAATGCCAGCGGGTAGAGGGGTCTACTGAGCCTAATATGGCCTCCATTGTGGAGTGTACAAATCTTTCACAGTATACCATAGAATTTGTACTAGTGTGCTTTTGAACAGGTTTTTATACCATGTTCATAGCAATTAATGTTAGAAAAGTTAGTTCTGCAAAAAGTACACTACAATAAAATGATCAGCAATAAAAGTCAGACTAGTTGAGAACACCAGGAAATAGTTACTTAAATAAAAAAAAATCTTACCATCCTGTGTCCATTTTTGTCTGCAGAGAACATGATTAAATACACTGGAAGTCCAGATAGCCTGCGATCGCGCACTCCCATGATCACTCCTGACCTGGAGAGTGGTGTTAAAGTTTGGCACTTAGTGAAAAATCACGAGCACGGAGACCAGAAGGAGGGTGACCGAGGCAGCAAGATGGTTTCAGAGATCTACCTAACACGACTTCTGGCAACAAAGGTGAGTGAAAAGTAAAATAATGCTATCACTGTGTACAGAGTTAGTATCATACAAGTGTTTTGTTTTTTGTATTGGAAACCTTTTAGGACTCAACATATGCTATAACTTGTATAGATAAACATTTAACTATAAAGTAAGCCCATAACTAAAAATGTAAAAAATAAGTGATACTAGAACATTTAATTTAAGAGATTCTCACTGCAAGATTCTCTGTATTAAGGCAAAATGATAATTATTTTTCAAATCAAACAGTAAAGTACAAATGAAAGGTCAAAAAGTTCACCATCATTACATGTTAGTATGACTCAGTTTGCTCCCACTTTAGTTTAATAATTATGTTTACACAGCATGAGTCATCTCGCTTGAAGACTTCAATATAATCAGTTTAACAAGTGGAGAAGTAAAATAGGTGTTTTTATTTTTCTTTCTTTTCATTACTTTTGTCAGAGGATAAAAACAATAAGGCAGCAGATGAGATACAAGTAAAGGTGTTTCTTTAGTGCCACATTAAAATGGCTATAAAATGCCTTTGAATGTGCATTGCAACCATGGCTGCTTTAGTGAGAGAAAAAAAAATAGTTAATTTGCTTCGGAGGGAAATGTGACTTTGATCCAACAGCTGAATGCAAATTACCAGTCCACTTCTAAAGCCCAGCGTCGCTCTATTTTCATCAAGACATTTATTTCTATCAGACACAGACACAGGCATAGAAGAAAGGGAAGAGGGCTGGCTGCAATTTGAATGTTCAGGTGGTCTTTTTTTTTTATATAATTTTCTTCACATTGAGAACACAAAACACAACACACTGTGTGTACAGACATGTACTGTATATGGAAATGTGACTTCTTATGATTAGAACTACTTAAACAGGCTGTTTTTCATTATTTAATATTATTTTATATGTAGAAATGTAATACTACTTTCTTATTTTATCAATTTACCTCTTTTGGTTAAGATGTAGTTTTCCTTTTTATATTTACCTGGGTTTCGATCTTTATGTTATGTTAAGTCATTCTTTTAATCAACAGTTACACAGTGTTGATCGTCGATAGCCGTGTGCAGTCTGACAGAGATGTAAATAAGCATTAGAATAACAGTTGCATCACTGACTAGCCATCACTATAACTACTATATAGCCTTACACATATTATTTTTTACACATGCACTCATCACCCCACAGGCTGCGCATCACCATTATCCCATTCACGAGTGCACAGAGGTGGCCCCTGACTGAAGACAGCACATCATCTTTCCATATGGATTGTTTTTGTGAAATAACCAGTTTATCTTGGCCAGCCATCTCTGTTGGTGAGAAATTATTGGGCAGACAGGCAGCATAATTGACTGCTTTTGGTTTTCACCTTACCAATAAATACTACTCCATGGCAACGGTGCTGACGCGGCCCATATTAGCTCAATCACTGTCAGTATGCCCAAGCATTGACACAGGAAGGATTGTAGTCTGTCATTGCTACATGTATGTGTGTGTCCATGTCTATATACATGTGTGTTGGTGGTGGGCTTGTCTCTATGCATTCACCATTATAACCTCAGTGATTGTTTGCTTTCCCCTCACAGAAGGCAGGCAGCTTCAAGTCGTCCCAATGACACGTTGTGTTTAGAGAGCACTCTAATGACAGGCTACATCGTCATGGGGAGTGTGTGTGTTGGCACTTTTATCTCCAGCAGGAAACAAGTCATCCCCATGGAGATGGCAGTGTTGATCCCCAATGTGCTTGCATATAGAGAATGTCATCAAATGTGTAGCCCGCAAGTTACCTATAATCAAAAAACTAAATTCATATCTGACGCTGTTCTATAATGGAAAGTAGGTTATTTGTCATAATTATTATTTTAGTTACCCTCTCCTGGCCTCTACAGCAAGATCAGATCAGACTTAATTGTGGGTTACTACTTTGACGAATAGTAGTTGAATTTTAGTCCCTTGCCTGGTCTATACAAACTACAGATGAAGTATTTGAATAAATTGAAAATGGTCAGATAGTCTATTTTAAGCGTTTTTTATTTTTGACTTTTTCTTATTTTAGGAAATTTACTGACTGCACCTTTAGCACTTGCACTTTTTGCCCCAATTCCCCTGGTCTAAACCTTAACTAAAACACACTTTCTTTATGATGAGCAGTACTAAGCCAGCCCTGGGTCTAAATTCTACCCATGTTCTTAGATATTAACATACGTACATATGAAGCACATATGAGGCCACCCTTTAGCAGACTGTCATATGATGCACATAGACAGTGCATTACCGTCATTTTATTGAAGGTGATAAAGTGTCATGAATATCGGCCACATTAAAATGATAGCAGTGATTGTCAGGCTAACTGGATTGTCTCCTCCCCCTCTCCTCTACCTCTCCAACTCAATGATTGGGTGACCTAGCCCAACTCAAATTGGATTTTTATTTGCCCGTGCCTGTACACACCTCATCTGACACACTCAATGGCCTCTTCTCCTGATAGAAAACCCCTGTCTTTTCATTTCCGACCCTGGCTCTGGCTTTTTCCTGTGCATCCCATCAGCTCTTCCTTTACAAGAGGATTAGATTCTCTCACTCTCTTCTCGTCCTGCTCCTTAAAGTCACCAACATTAAATCAAATTAGGGTCAATGGTGCAGCGTGCGAGCTAATCCGGCAGCACAAAGAGGCTTAGGAGATGTGCCTCCTGTTCACAGATATTATTAAAAGTCAGCTGTGAAATAACAATTTCTCCCATCAAAGCCGCAAACAGATTTAGGGGTCAGGTCTAAGAGATAGGACTCAGAAACACCAGTAAAGGAGCCCAGCTGACAATATACAGGCTATGACCAAGCTTTTGCATGAGGGATCAAATTGTGGGACTTTTACATAAACAACTGTTTACAATTTGTATGAATCTCATATAAACATTATAGAAATCCTGGCTATTTGTCTATTATTCTGTTGTTTGTGTGGTGTTGTGTTGAGTAATGCTGTATTCTGAGACACATTAACTTTCACAGAAGCTTCAAGTGGGGACGGCCAGCGGAGGGAGAGCCTTAAAGAGACATGAGCCTAATCTTAAATTACCGGAATCCTTTTTCAGAAATTAACAAAAAAGGATATAATATATATATTTTAAAGTGTATTTGACATTTTTGCTCCGTTCAACAGGGCACATTACAGAAGTTTGTGGACGATCTGTTTGAGACCATCTTCAGTACAGCACACAGAGGCAGCGCCCTGCCACTGGCCATCAAGTATATGTTTGACTTCCTGGACGAGCAGGCAGACAAACATAGCATCCACGACCCACACGTCCGGCACACATGGAAGAGCAACTGGTGAGTAACTAACTACAGAACATGGTGAGAATGGTCAGCTCCATATTCACTGTCATTATGTCTTTTATGGCCTAAAGGTGAACTCATTTTTTGTATGGTTGTAAGGTAGTGGTAAAGGAAGCTTCATTCACCTTTGTACAACACATTGGAAACTGTTTCCTTAATTAAAAAAGTTGCATTGTCCTCCTTTAAACCCATTTCAGATCTCTTCAGGCTCAGTACTGTAGAACAGAATAGCACATCTCTCATGGCATTGCTTTGGCATCACCTTGATCTGGTGCCAGGCTTCACCACAAGCCTTTTCCCTTCCTAATATCCATTAACCGCAGGGGCGTGTAATCTTCATTAAAACCAACCACAAGGGGCTAATCCAATTGGCTGCCAAAGCTTCCTATCTATTATCAAGGATAACTAGGCCAAAAAATGATGAAATCTCCACAGTGGGAAATGTGCATTAGTAGGTGAGCAGGAGAACCTCTAAATTAATATTTTCTAATTAATTTAAACTTACTGACCCCTGTGAGCTTCAAGACAAAGGTTGGTATAGGTTAAACAATCAGTGGGGGTGCCTGAATGTAGAAAAAAGACAAATGATGTAGGTAGGGTCTCATGAAGGGTTAAACACACATCCACTAAGAGCTAATTAACCTTTTGACCTCTTCCAAGATCCCAGCATGTATCACTCTGCCCAAAACTCCAAAGACTAAATAACATACAAGATAAAAACAATATGAACATCAAAGATTACAAACACATTTCAAAAGGATAAGTTCACTTTAGCTACTTTGATTAGATTGTGTCAGTGTTAGCAGGTCATTTTCAGTGAGCTAAGCTCAAGTTGCCCGCACTTAGACTACACATGGTTTGAGGTGATGCCATCACACATACAGTAGTTAGTGCTGTACAATGTGCATATGCCCAGTCCTCTCCACTATGTGCTTATCCGTAACCTTTAATCGCCTCAAAAGACTGCAATTTCAGATGGAACAAAAGGCTTCATTTTGTTCTGACAGTACAGAGTAATAACGGCCATGCACCCCTCCTGTGGTGGGCCCCTGTCCCATTAAACTCACCAAGCCCATCACCATCATACACATCATTAACTTATCCCCATCACAACATCAAAACCTCCACTAACCCCCTGCCTCGGAGCTCTCCTCCAGCAGCCACACCTGCCCTCTCCAGTGGAGCTCTTTAGAGGATTGTACACAGTTTTAGCATATATCACTCAGATGATGGAGTCACACACTGGTGTATTGGACTAGTTTGTAGCCATCTTGAGTTTACATTGGATCAAAAAAGCTTTTTGAAAAGACTTGTATGTTCAGATTTTTTGACATACAGTACAGTAGCTGTGATGTGTATGTAGATGCCTGTACACAAACTGTGTGTAAAATGAGTGACTGGCTCAAACAGTATCTCCAGATGGCATGAGTTGGATTAGCAATATCATGCTGAAGGCTCCACTCATCCACACTCTATTCTACGTTTTTTCAGTTTGCTTGTATGTTGTCAAACTACACATGTTTAATTATTGTCTGAAAAAGAAAAAGTAAAATGTTCCTCTACTTACAAAGTATGCAGTAATCATTCACACAAAACAATCTTTCATTGTCTCAATTTACATAGATCAGTCCAGCTAAATGAAATTCAAATGTAATGCACATACTTCTAGTTGGACTGATTTGTATGAATCTTAGACTTTTTGTGAGTCAAGAAGTTTTCAGTTGCTTCCAGCTCTTTGTCCAAACATCCTACTTCCACACACAACCCATTCCACATGAAAGGTCAGTCCTTTTTGGTCATTCAGGAGCAGTGGGAACTATGCCCATCCAGGTCACCTTTATGAAGTCCGAATTAACAGGACTTCCGATCGCTGCATGAGAAAGGTCAGGCATGGTCACTTCCCAGTCTGTGCTGCAATGTCTCAAATGGGGTGCCCTAGATCAAAACATCTGTGACCCCTTGTCTGCCAATGGCAAGCAACTTCATCAGGCTTTCTGCTCAACGGACACAGCCATGCACAACTGCAGATTCAAAGGCTTATTGGCTCTGAGTGCCAGAAATGTCAAGCTGTGCAAGAGGTGGACAAGCTACTAAAGAGCTGCGGGGGGACTTACTTTTTGTTGGGAATGTGTTTTTTTTGTTCCTTTTTTTGTTTTCTTTGGCTGTACAGTGGCCATTGCGTTCAAAATACAGTACCAGGTTTGGGTAAGAATGTGTATTTGATGCCCTTGACAGTGAGACCTAATCCAAGATGTATAGAACCAGTTACTATCAGTATAATTGTGGTTATGTTGTTCTGAATGCAGAGTCATGCAGAGTAAAGAGTTCCTTTGTGTTTTGTCCTAATGCTCCAAACTGGGCCAGCTGGGGCAGAACGTCCACAATCCCAGCAGCGCACACTGGTGTTAATATCCCTTTGATCTCTGCACCTAATCTCACTAGATTCTCAGCCAAGATTAATATTTAAATCATAATGCTGAGTTTTCCCTCCACTAAGTCCAAATCCTCTTTAGTTGGATTGTACAAGTGAATGGCTTTGTGGGTGGCTGTGTTGAGATAACTGCTTAGTCGGATGGTATTAGCCAGTATTTAAATAATGTATTTTGTTTTTCCGTTCTCATATCCTGTGATACTGGGCTGCAGCACAGACTGTAGTGTCAGTCCTTTTTAGTTTTTGCTACATCAGCTGAAAGTGCAGAGCTCTGAATATTCAAGATAAAGTGATCTGAGTAACACACAGCTCTTCCTTAATACCACCTGAGCCCTTTCACGCCAGCACACAGATAAAGATGCCTCTATTTCCATTGATTTTGTCACCAACAAGCAGTGCAAATACATATTTGGATCTTTTTATTATTCTGGACAAGCACAAATTGCAAAATACAGCTATATAAACTGTGTGTTACCCCAGCAAGGACCCCTGGACACCGATGGAAAAGAATTAGAAGTAGCCACCAGCTGGTTTTATAGATAAAGGCTTTATTGAATTGAGCACACAGACATCAAATGGGGCATATAAGCAAAAGCAGGAGCTGTGTACAAGTGGTGCAAAGTGAATGAATTCACATCCCCCTTCTGCCACATAATACATTTATGTCTACCACCTGGTTTGCTGCAACAAATCTACCAAATGCAATTGAAGTTCTTCGTTTCACCTATGTCAAACTACAAACATTTTGATCTTTTTTAAGAAAAAGTACTGCTGATGTATCCAATAAAAGTACTGTATGTGCATTCTACCAAGTGCGTTTCTGTCTAAACATAAATGGAAGCCATTATTAATATGTCCTTATGTCATGTTGTGTCCATCTTTCTGCAGCCTACCTCTGCGTTTCTGGGTGAATGTGATCAAGAACCCCCAGTTTGTCTTTGACATCCACAAGAGCAGCATCACAGACGCCTGTTTGTCTGTGGTGGCCCAAACCTTCATGGACTCCTGCTCCACCTCAGAACACCGCCTGGGGAAGGACTCGCCCTCCAACAAGCTGCTTTACGCCAAGGACATCCCAAGCTACAAGAGCTGGGTGGAGAGGTGAGTGAAGCATACACTCAAAGAGGGTTAGGTGGCATTGAAGGAGGTGGGGGCTTCTAAGAATGAAAAGAAAAAAGTCCAAAGACACACATTAGTCATGTTTCAGCCCAACACTCACACACAATGCAATCGGAGCACTGTGATCTATTGGCCATGAAACACAATTCAAATTACAACACAGTGAGAATAAATGAAAGTGCCCAAGGCTGGAGATCTACAGTACGGGGATGTGGGTGTGCTGAAAGGATGCAAAAAGGCTACAGCAAAAAGAAAAAAACATTTGAAGAGCAGCAGGCAGTAGAAGCTGGTAATTTGTTAAAATGAGAGTTTCATTAAATTTATTTGTCAGCACACAAGGCAAAGAGGTTGTGAATAAAATATGGGTACTATGAAGCGGTTCGGAGTATTTATATGTTGGTTGCACCGTCACCAGGCGAGCCTCGGGATGGAAATATATGTTGGCTGCTTGCATGGCTGAACCAAATGAGCAGCTCCAGGCGCAGGCAGGCACTCATTAGTTTGTGAGTCTGTGGCCTCCTATAAGCAAAAATGAGAGGAAGGAAACTGCACAGCCCTCTCCACCATGCATCTGGATAGTAGACGCTGACAGCAGAAGAAGACAGGGCTACGGAAAATATGCAGTTTGTTTAAACATTAATGGTGTTTGTTTAGTTTTTATTTAGTGCTATTGCATGCAGTTGGCAATGGAGGCTGGTTGTAATTAATATAATTATATTTGAGGCTATTGTTTGCTGGCCACAATCATTACTAAAAGGGTAATTGCTGATTGTAGCTTAGCACTGGTAATTTAGCATGAGTATAGAAAACAATTGCCTCACTAAATTCTGACAAATAAAGGTCTAGCTATTCACCATGGCTATACCTTTCTGGAATACATTAATTTCGAGTGTCTGACACATTTTGCTGTCTGTCTGGTTTTAGAGTGAATTTGGAGCCAAACTTTTTTTTAAGTGAAATAAAATAATTAAGACTAAATAAGATGTGTTTTAACTGTTTTTCTGTTGCCACTTGGTGTAGCTGGTTACCTGCAGCTATAACTGTATAGCCTGGTGTGATATGCAGGTCACTGGACCAACTCTCACTTATTTCATCACAAATACTATTCATGTATCTCTCTCTATTTATAATATAATATTCTGATTTAAGCTGAAAGTTTGGTAGCAGATGCTTTCTTATTAATGGCCTATTACTGTATTATAAATAAACATTATTGATTACCAAGATTTTTGTGTGTATACAAAACTGCCTGTTTCCTGTAAATGACCTTTTGTTTTGCCTCTCTGTATCTTTAAGGTACTACTCGGACATCAATAAGATGCCTGCGATCAGTGACCAGGACATGAACGCCTACTTGGCCGAACAATCACGGATGCACATGAATGAGTTCAACAGCATGAGCTCTCTCAGTGAGATTTACTCCTATGTGGGCAAATACACAGAGGAGGTAAGGCTGGGAAATGAAAGGCTTAAAGTCACATTCATAGATGTGTTTTGTAGAAGGACCATGTGTTTACCTGTTTACCCCCCTGTCCCGCCGGCAGATTGTGTGTGCACTGGAGCAGGACGACGCAGCCCGGAAACAGAGGCTGGCCTTCAAGCTGGAGCAGGTGGTGGCCTTCATGAGCTTGGAGAGCTGAGGACCGCATTTCCCAGGGCGCACTGGGAAAGCCCCTTGTCTGAAAACCGAGCTGTGCCTGAGCGAAGACTTGTCCCCATGTTTTCATCATGTGACTTCCTCCTGACGCCTTTCAAAGATGACCTTTTCTTCTGCTTCCTCCTTTTCTCCCGAGAACTGTTGTTTCCTCATCCACTGCTGCATAGACTTGAGTGTATACCTGAAGATGTGATGGTGGTCTGGGGCTGGGGTCGGCCTCTCCCGCAGTGCATTGTGGGAGATACCTCAGCTTCACCACGGAACGAGCTGCAAGGGGCGATTGCTCAAAAGCTTGCCATATTGGTGTGCTTCAGTCCCCTTGCTAGAAGTAACTAAGAGGGGAAAACATTTTATGTTGCCTTCAAGAATTTACACCGATAGGTAATTCTTTACAAACCACTATGTTGGCTGTCCGTTTTGTTGAGAACTTTTCTCGAATAGGAAATAGTGAAACAAAACATCTTTAGAGTCCTGTTTATTGTAGTTCTATATCGATATACAAGAGGAAACAAAAATGATGACTGCAAGCCAAATGAACACCTCTGAAAAAAATGAATGCAACAATGGTTTGCCAAGTTTACACTGTAACTATTAAGCAAATTATACATATCTGCGAAATCTGGGGCGACTTCAGGAGGCAAACCTCGAATGTCTTATTTTCTTTGATGTAGCTGGAGTTTTTCAGACTGAGACTGATGGGAAAGAGGTAAAGAGCAGTGCTTCTCGAAGCCTTTTTTGAAATGTGACTTACCCTCAAACAAACCAGACTATCCCCGACCTCTGACCCCTTGCAAAATTAGCACATGTTTTTACCCAATGTACATTTACTTCAAGACAAAAGACCCGTTTTCTGCTTCCCCTTTGCTGATGTGGCTCTTTGCAACAATCAAAATGTTACAAAAAACCCTGGAGGCCCCTCCTCTAAAAAAGCACACAACCAACTTTTGGACAGTGTCTTTGGCTCTAGCCGCTTCCAATCTTGTGTCGCCATGGTGACAGTCTATCAAAGCACACACTCCCGCACACAAACAGTCAGCAGCTGCCCAAGATCTTCCAGAGATGAACACCAAACCTGGAGAAACTTAGGAGCTGAAACGTATCGGGTAACAAACCAATACGAAGAAAAAACACAATTTACTACACAAATGCTGACTGCTACCAAAAGGGGCTCAGTTGTTGAGTAGCACTTCTTTCCCGGGATGTTCTGTTTGCAAAGACTTTTGTTTGGAGTAAGTCAAACATTATGAACTTCTCGTCAGTCAGCCAAAAACCAAAGGAGCTTAAAATTTTGGTCTAAAAATGTATTTGTAAAGTGCCACTGAGGAACTGACTAAATAGACGATGTTGGAGACAAAACCGCTCACAGGAAAACTACAGCGAAGTGAGTGGGACTTTAGTGACCTTTGACCTCAGTGTGTCTGCGGTTGAGTCGGTCTGACCTTCCTCTCGGCACACCCTCCTCATCCTCCTCCAGCTCCTGACTCCGCCCCCTTTTCTTTTTCAGTTTTGCACAAACGTTGGAGATGGTAGCTATAGTTGCATACAAACAAAAGCCCAAGTGTGTATCATTGAGGCGCTCTTGTATGTATTAGTTGTAGTTGTCTTCAGTGGCAGCGGGGGCGCCATTCTCCCATCTTCAAAAAATATCAAAATACGAATGTTTTTAAGCCAAGCAGGAAGTAAGCATCTCAGCGGGATGACAGTGAAATGATAGATATTATGGTAGAAGACTAGCTGGATGTGAATCAGGAAGTTGATGAAGGCGCCCTCAGACCTTTGAACCTCTGCCCTTTCTTTTGCCTTGACAACGTGCCCCATGTGGTGATGTGAATGTGTGAAGACCGCCCTAGGTCCACCTTTGGGTCCTTTTATTGGCTTTTTAAGCGCATGTAAAATGTAAACAATTTAAGAAACTTATTAAAAAATGAAAAATAAGAAAACTAAGCCTTGCGATGATGACGTGGATGTGTTCTTTTATCTTTCTTTTGCTCGGAAGATTTCAGACTGAAGAAGTGGATTGTTCATGTAAGAAAAACTATATCTCTCGTTTGAGGTGGAACCTTTATCCTGTTCAACCCCTGTGCAGAACCTCATGGTTTTTGTGACGTGTTAGATGCTAAAGAAATCGTACGAATATACCCTTGCATGTGAACCTACTTGGATGGTATGAAATGGAACTGCCTTGCTTAAATAATATATTTAGATACTTTTATTCCGACTACTGGGGTCTTACTGTCATTTACAAGCAGCATAAACTACATAGTAAAGATGAGCTCATGTCTAGGTGTCATTCACTGGTCATTGTCTGTGTCCTGCTTACTCGTTTTACTGTGTCTATGTCTGTCTATGCTGTATATTTGATTTGTTAGACAGATGCTGCTTGGTCTGTCTTTGCTGCTATTACATCTTGTGTTGACATCACACGTAATATTAATTTGTATGTCATTATCTCCTAACACTGTACTACACACATTAAAGAGGTACGCTACCTTAATGCGCTTTTTTACTAAGTTTGGCAAGTGACTGTTTCTTTGGCCTTGCTTCATAGACATACAGCCCATTATAGCTATGTTTGTCTGTTTTTACTCAAAGGGGTATATTCATAAGGTGTAAGTTGGACCGGCTAAGCTTTGAAGATAGAGGAATACCATTAAGAAATAGCATCCTTGTTGTTTGATACTATACCATGAAACTAAATGACTAAACCCATTGAAATGTTTGATATTTGTAGATAACCAAAGTGTCCTAGCATTAAGTCCTTGAGCACTATTGTGAATCTACCCTGTCTTTCATTCATCCTTGTCCTTCCCCTGCCACTAAGGTTGTCTGCTCCTGGCGGCGTTGTGTGCCAGGTGCTCAGATAAAGTTTCCACCTTCAAACGTTTTGTAGGATCTAACCATGTCCTCCTAGCTCAGTGTTATAGCAGGTGTTACAGAGCCACTCTAGAAAGACTTTTACCAGACCATATGTGAAAGATAAAGAGTATCTTATGGAGAGATAAAATGATACCTGGGGGATATAAGGCGAGCTTCTCTAACTTTGTTATAATTAATTGTATACCTGTGTATGTAAATATAATGCATTCCTATTTTGCAGTCAAGAACAAAATACTATTTGTAATATAGAATAAACTTTATTATGAAACCAAGAATGTCAGTTGTTGTTACTTTATGTGTCTTCAAGTGAGTCTAATGTGTCCAGTATGCACTCAATAACATGATTCCTAATGACAACAATAATAATGCATTGGTTTTCTATAGCGTTTTTATTTATTTTTTTACATTTAAAATGAGGCTATTATTCATTTGTCCAACACAATAGTGGCAAGTTACCGTTACATATTCTTGTCTGCTAATATTATTTGTCTCTAGATTATTTTCCGTTTTAGGAGCAGCTGTGTTGTCTAACTAAATGAGCATGGCTGTTGTGTGTGTGTTGTGAATCAGCCCATTATGACTCAAACAGATGCAAACATCAGGTTTCTGAGGCGCTGTGAGATCAGCCCCATGTGGTCCATCTGTGGACCTTATTTATACTGTCAACACACAGGTGAAGGCTGCTCGTTTAGCCACGCTGAACTGGTCATTATGAAACAAGGGAAGAAAACACCACCCAGGAGGCAGTGTAGGCCTAGATTAGCACAGTCTGTAAAGAAGCAGTTTCTACATGAATCCTGTTGACAACAAGTGAAGCGGTCTGGAAATCAAAGAAGAAACACAACTGTACTGTAACATGTTCACAGCCTTACATTACACACACAAGAATAACAGATCTAAATCCAGAAATATGCAGTAACACATCAAACACAAAATAAATTGTATATGATTATGATTATATGATGATTAGCAATGTTGTAAACTTTGCAGTAGCCTCTTACACATTACAAAAATAATGAGCCACTGTGTGGATTTCATTTTTGCTTTTTTAGTTTTAGACAGGATGACACAATTCCTTGTACAATATCATTATCCAAACACCTGATTTTCTTTGATAAAATGTACACATATTATCCTTTCCAACTTTTAGATGGTACCTCTTTTTTCCAAGGGCAAAATGTGTTTTCTGGGCCAGCATTCCGGACACATTTAGTCCAGTGACCTGTAAAGGTAGCCATATTTGATCCACTCTGTCCACAGTTTAGTTCTAGTTTTAAAGGGGAGTGTAAAAGTATCCTCAGAGTCAAAAGTTAGCTGAAAAAGCCATGGATGCAGATGAGGAGTGGCAGTTGAGGAAATAGGACTTTGTGTGGTGCTGAGGGGGTCAGGGAGGTCCAGGGACAGAAGAAAGAAAGGTTTGGATGTGCTGAGATGGAATTGGCCTGGTGTCACCCTCCATAAACCAAGCACTGGACTGGGAGTAATGGGAGAGCAGGGAGAGGAGAAGGAAAGGTGTGGGGGAAAGAGGGTCTGTGTCGTTCCCATTTTGTGACTAGTGAGCTGGGAATAATGGCTGCTGGTGAGTGGAGTGGGACTGATGGCTTGAGAAGAGGCGGACGGTGGTAGCACTGGGGCAGGATGATAGAGAGCCACCCGTGATTGGTTTGCTCCAGTCACCCCAGCCCACCCACAGTACACTGTAAAATCTGACATGATATCTAAAAAAAATCAAGGAAATATATTACCTAAAAATATATTATTATTATTGAGAAATCTTAGTGGACATATAGACCTATTTTAAACATTACATTTTTTCCCACTAATTCCTATTGGAAATATGTCACATCTATGGCACTTAAGGGGAGTACACAAAAGACAGTATTGCAGTGGTTACAGATTGGTTAAGGCGCTGACACAAACTGTGATTTGATATTGGTATAAAGACCATTGCAGGGACTAAAGTAAAATAATAATTACAGTATAAGCATACCCTGCTTTATACCATAGACAGTCAATTTTAAGCATTATTTAAATTTTCTAAAAAAGACTACAGCTTTAAGCAAAACATTCAGTAGTTCTATTAGGTGAGCTAATTGTTAATTTCTACTAGTTTCCTAGATTTTTTAAAGTATGCTTAACCAGTCCAATTTTACAGTGTAGCACTACTCACACTCACACACAGGATAAAATAGTAGGTGAAGTGTCTACACCAAGCCAGCCTGATGGACAGAAGTAAAGTAAAAGAGGGGCAATATAGGCAATCAGTGCATGAAAGGGGTGGCAGGTTGTTGGGGGACGGGGGCAATCAATATGGCTGACGACCCCGCTGTTTAGCTGGGCATTTGAACCCATATTCATCTTTTCGTCACCTCAGCTCAACAGACTTGTCTTTGAGAGGAGGGAGACGATTAGACCCACTGTCAACAGAGCCATTGCAAAGACTCATGGGATACCGTCGGCTGCAATGTCAAAGTTCGCTCCCAAAGAAAAACAGCCTTCAGTAAAAAGCCATGAAGAAATCCATTAGGAAAACTCCAGAGGAATGGTGGCACATCTGGAGCACTGTCCATCATTTACAATGGCTGCTCATGTGGCCGAGTGATGGGGGAACCATAGAAAAAACACTTCAGCCTGGTTTGCACTACAGCAGACTACAGTAAAGTAGAACTACATTTTAGACTATATTGTGTTTATTTCAACTAATTGCACAAGCAGGAATACAATTAAGACTTTTACTGATACCAGGAAATTGCCAATGTATGCTGCACTATTAAGTTACATCATTATATTCAGGCAAATAGAACAATGCTGGTTCTTGTTTTTTTTTTATCATTTAGCATGATCACAGTTGACTTCAGTTCAATTTCAGTTAATTCAATTCAATTTTATTAGCCCCATCACTCGGCCACATGAGCAGCCATTGTAAATGATGGACAGTGCTCCAGATGTGCCACCATTCCTCTGGAGTTTTCC
>JAVQKG010237942.1:0-12874 GCA_036025885.1 Hypseleotris bucephala
TTCATGTACATTTGTGAACAGCTCTGTTAAGTATCTATATCATGCTTTTTAACTAAATTATTATTCATTATGGTTTTATTACTGCACTAAGTGTTGCTGATAAATTTAGTGTGGTGCAAACTTTTAAAATATGCCTCAAATATTGTTCTGTTTTAGAGATTGAAAACAACACCAAGACAAAAGCATAGGGGGAAGGGGAAGGGATTTATTTTTTGTTTTTCTCATTTTGGCATCAAATATCAGTGCATCTTGTATTTTTAAAACACCAATTGTTACAAATCTTCAACAGGGCATATATTTTCCATTTCATTTCGGTGACATTTCATTGGGGGACACAAATTCAAAGCCAATTAGTTGAATTTAGATGGAGACTTTGCAGTGGGACCCAACCATACAGAAAATAAAAACATAATGAACTAAACAAAGGCAGACGCAGTAGGCTGAGAGCTGGCGGAAGATCAGCTGACAGCGAGCCGGTCCGAGGCGTTTGGTCAATCTATCATGGTCTCACAGACATGAACCGCAGCAGTTTCAGCATTAACTCAGGCACAAACGGGTCATTCAGTCAAATACACGCTCACATTAACGCAAGCAACATTCAGAACACGGTCCGCACATAAAGTCTCCTCGGCCAATTCTTAGTTTTCTTATGTTTAATTCGGTTTATTTGCACATAGATTCTTTCACCCTACACTGTGCAGAATACAAAACAATAAAAAATGTGTGCAACATTTCTGGAAATAACAGTGCAGGGGTGCCAAGAAATGCTATAGGCAGCTTTTTTAACAAAAATATTCTTCAGTATTGAAGTCAAGACATGGCACAGCATGTCTCATACATTCAGTGTTATTACTAAAAATACTTTTGTTCGCAGGTCACAAAGTGGACCTGTAAATGTACATATGCTACAAGTACTTTACATTTATTTACATTTGTCAAACACACTTAGTTTTGTATCTCTAGGCTGGCCATGAACAGCTCCAATTCTGCACAGAGAAAGCAGCAAGTGCCTCAAACGAGGATTAAAAACAGAGAATCCACAGATCGTCATTTAGCCTCCATCTCTGATAGCATCTGTAACTCATATAAGTCTGATTGCAGTGCACAGGGAAATCATGTTCACCCATATACACAGGTAAACTCACCTATACACACAAGTAAATGATGTTCACCTATTTACACAGGTGATGTTAACCCGTTTAAACAAACACGTGTCCCACAGTCTCAGCTTTGCCCGGCCTTAAACAGGTGCTTCAGTCACCAGGACCAGGGTCAGTACAAAATATACCGATCTCGTACCCCCCCCCCCACAGCCCTCTTCCGCGGAGTGAGTCTGCAGCACGGCTCAATGAGGCAAAGACTGAGAGAGCAGCCAGAGACCTCCACAAACAGGTCACTGTGAAGAAACTGACTGGATCCATACTCAAAACAATAGAGCAACAACATTGCTTTGGTTAACACAGCATTTCATACGTATCTCATCAACAAAAACATGTACAAAATAATGCTATGATAGAGTTAGCAGCCCTCAGAGCTGGCTCCTATAGTGCATATGCGCACAGCGCAGTCAAATATACAGGAGTCCAGCCTAAGGCCTGTGTGCCATGGTCTCTTCAGCCTTCTCTTTGAGGTACACTCTTGACCTAAACTCACTAGCTTATAGCTTATCTCCAAACAGTAAGATAGCTTTGTCCCTGCAGAATTGCAGTTTAAGTGTCGCAAAAAATATAAAAATAAAGACTAAACTAAAAAAATTGGCCCAGCTATTTGCTACAAAAGTAAATTTGTATTAGCATTGGAAAATATCGAGAACCGAATGTATATGAACAAAACAATAGAACAGAACATATTGAACAGACTTGTGGGAAACTGACCTGAAATATTTACTAAAGCGATCACTCAGATCTGCGTCGACAGCCAACATAAAAAACACAAAACTTAAGTATTACAGAAGGAAACTCAGTTATCGATAGTCACAGAAGATCACTCTGAAGGCATCACCTACCAGCAAGGCTCAGCGCTGTAAGGGTTTAATTATTGGATAAAAAGGGAACTTCATAAGCATTCACAGTGCAGTACCTGCAAACATCCCCTGATTTCAAGATCAAATTTAAAAGAAGTAAAAGTTTTACAGCCTGGTGTTCCTGGTAGGTGCTCTCAAAGTCCAGTTCATGGGCCAGTTTAAACCAGAGCTTAGGCCTGCACCTTCAGGAGGCTCTTGAGCTGGAAGGTCATCACCTCCCGACTGTCACAAGGGCCCACAGGGAAGGGCACCCAGTGACTGGGCGGTTTGGGCAGGACGCTGGGCGAGGGGGGCTCGCTGAACTTAGGCCCGGCGTAGCTGGGACTGCCCTGAGCGCTCAGCAGCGTGTTCAGATGGGACACGGCCCCCTCCCAGTTCTTATCGTAGCTGATGGCAAACCGGACCGAGGCGTTTGTGTCTGCGGACGCGGCCTGCCGCGCCTCGGGAGACCTATGAAACGCTGCTCCTTTGTCGCCGCGGCGATGACTGTGGTGGAGCCCGGCGCTGCCCGCAGCCACGGCAGAGTTCTGCTCACGGCCTCTCTGCTTTGCTCGGCCAAGAGGGTGGTTCTTCTTGGACAAAGGGCGCTCGGGGTGGGACACTGGAATGTTGTACCTCTCGCCACCTCCCATTATGTATGTATGTGTCACCTACGATCATAAAGAGGACATTTAAAACATGTATTTAACTATAACGTCAGCTACAATCATCAGAAGACATTTAGACATGTATTTAATTATAAGCTAAGCTACATTCAGCCTGCAGGCTGTTGAAACATGACGCTGGAGCTTGTCCTTAGGAGGCACGTACGCACCGCCCACTGATAACAAGCCCAGCGCCTACGTGCCGAGCAGCCCGCTCTCCCCTCCCCCCGCTTTCCGCAGATAAACACGGGCTGCGCTCACCTCTTTGTGGTCAGAAATGTGTTACAGTGGTGTCCCTTTAGCCGTACTCCGGTGGGGTCCCAGCTCCTCGCAGTAGTCTGTCTCCTCGTCTCTGCTCGGGTGTTTACACAGAGTGAGGTTTGCATGTGCCAATGAGCGGTGTTGAGTCGTGGCACCGAGCTGAACATCAATTCACTCGGTTCACGAATGCTCGGGAAGTCTCGGTCCTAAAGAGAAATACATGTTAACTCTACTGCACTTTATCCGTATTACCGCTCTGCACAACACCGACCAAGAGTAGTGAGTCTTTGTAACTGCGTCATCACAACACACACAGCGTATCTCCAAAATATGCGGCCAAAAACACAGTAAATCACACTCTACGTCCATGCAATTAACAAATATCATGCCGCAAAACGTTACATAATCATTTTACGTCTTGCCATTTGTCTATTTTTACGTATCCTGCACAATCCTGCGTTATTTTGATTAACGTAATACCTAAACTCACCACAAATTACATAATAACCAAACTAAGCGTCATTAATTTCGATAACAATACATTTGATGCAGTAAAAACGGCTTTTTCAGACGTGGGTTGCACTATTTTCGCCCCAAACCAAAACAAAGAACGCCTGCCTCAATATGGCGACCCAAGCACAAAGCCTCCTTACCGACTTCCTCAGGCTCGGTGGTCGAAGCCCGTCGTCAAATATGGTAAAATATGAACAGCCTTGAATCTCTCGGCGGATTGTAGAGAAAATATAGCGAGCTATAATTCCCCCAAACCCGTCCCGTCTCGGCTGGTGTGAGTTAAAGTGTCCGTAGGTCCTCTCCTGAATCTACTCCGTCTTAAATGCAACAAAATGGAGGCTGCGTTGAGGTTATGTAGCAGCAGCAGTCTCTCCTTTGGCCAATGAGGCGTCGAATCTTCCCCGGCTCGACCAATCAGCGCTCAGATCCGCAGACGCACTCCGGGCTGTTGCCAGACGACTGACGTCAATCCCCGCCCCTCCCCCTCTTCCGTTTGTGAGAGGGGTCAGGCTGCAGGCTCCACCGTCACGGACCTCCACCACCAGGTACCCTCTCTGCAGTCATTAAAACTTCACACTAACAGTGGCCAAATGTAGGTAGATTTTAATGGTGGCTGGCTAGTTAAACATTCTATCACTAGCCACTTTGTCCAGTTGGATTTTAGATATAAGCTTAATTTTTAACTGTGCTTAAAAATACTACAAATTTAGAACTTATGCAGTCATAATAAACAACAGTTGAAACATAAAAACAATCTAAATTTGCTCATAATCACAATTGCAAAACCAAAATTTCTCACAATAATTACAAGCACAAATCTTAATTGGCTATTAGTTTTGACCAGTTATAGCCACAGAAAACAGAAAAGTTTAAATCTTTTGCCCTGTCTACCACCATGTGCCCATCTCCACAGTCATGGACCAAAAACAAAAGCCATTTTTATTATTGACAGCACCATTTAGATAACAATATACTCTATAATATTTGGGAATGGTTGTATTATAAAATGCCAGTCTAGTGGTAATTAACAGTATTAAAAATCATTTGCATTACATTTATTTAGGCATTCATTATGAAGTCCATAGTAAGATGGTTAAGTTGGTTAATTAGTTCAATAAAGACTATATTTTGAAGTTCTTTAATTTCAAAGTGTCTCCATAAAACTATATAAACAGACACAGTGGAGCTGCTTAACAGTGGAGGTACATTGTGGTGTTGGTACGTGGTGGTGGAGGCTGCAGCCAGACCCTCTTGACCGCCTTCTGTGCCTTTTGTCGAAGTATTTCCGCAAAGAAGTGAAAGCAGCTGAGAAAAACAACACATTTGAGGCATTTTTAACGCTTTACAAATGCTATTTATGTGCTTCAAAACCCAGATAATTAGTCTTACCAGCATTCACAGTCCGTATGACGCTGGTTGAGACTGGATACTAGCTTACGTGTGTTATGTAACTATTGTTTTTGTTTTTTTTGATGGTCGACAGCTTGTTTACCTTTATTGCTTTTGGACGAAACACAAAAAATAATCATTAACCTATCACAATGAATACACATATAAGCAGCAACAGGTCATTTTAGCATAATTTAGAATGGTTTCTATGTGTCTGCCCATCCCCCTTCACTCCCTGTAAGCTTAGTGTGAGTAAAAAAATACGTCAGTTTTAAGACTTTTGAAAGAATAAATAAGCTACAAAGCCCAAATTTAATTATTACTTATTATATAAAGCTTACAACTTTACATAATAAGTTATACGCCCAGTAAAGCTAATAGGCAAGTTATGATGCATTCAGAGTCCAAATGAAATCTAGATATTTTTAAGGTTGAAGACTTTTAAAGGAAAAAATCGGCTACAAATCCCAATTCACTATTTACTTTTAACTTCATACACTGTCCTATATGTAATTTAGACCTAATAGAGCTAGTTTAGGCCAGTTATGATGTGTTAAAAATAGACCAACATCTTTACTAAGCAATAGGCCTGGTAAAGTAGGGTTTAGGCCAGCTATGATGCATTCAAAACCCCATAAAATCCTATGTATTTTTAAGATAAAAGACTTTTGAAAGAAAAGTAGGCTACAAATCCCAATTTACTATTTCATTTTAACTTTAGGCCTACATCTTTACTAAGCTAAAGGCTAAGAAGCTGGTTAGGCAAGTTATGATGTATTCAAAATATCAAGGAATCCTATTAGACTTTTGAAAGAAAAAATAAGCTATACAAAACCCAATATCCTAATTTATTTTAACTTAATATACAGACCAACATCTTTACTAAACAATAAACCTAGTAAAGCTGCTTAGGCAAGTTATGATATATAGACCAACATCTTTACTAATCTATAGGCCGTGTAAAGCTGGCAAGTTATGATGCATTCAATATCTCAAGGAATCTATTTTTGAGATAGAAGACAAAACTTAATTAACTGTTTATTATTTACTTCCCCTCTCCTCTCCTCTCCTCCCATCCTTCCCACCTCCTCCCCCTATTCCCAGTGTTTTGTTTAAAGACCCACACTCCTGGGGCAGATGTGTTGGAGTGGACAAACAGTCTCTAAGTAGTTATCAGTTTTTTAAAGGTATAATCTGTAAGTTTCAGGGAAAAATTCCTTATTTGACCTAGTTCTATATGTAAAGCAGGTAATCTGTCATACATTATTTTACTTTAGTCCTTCCCCTGGCCTCTACAGCAACATCAAATCAGAGTTTATAGGTTACCACTTTGACCAATAGTAGTGGAGTTTTACTTAAGTCACTTCTCTGGCCTCTACAGACTACAGACCACTACATCAGATAGTTAATCTTACACATAGCCTATTTTAATTTAAATGTTCAACTTTTTCCTATTATAGAAAAGTTATGGACTATACCACAACAAGAAAATGTTAATATGTAAACCGAAATGGACAATATTAAGGATTACTTTTCCTTTTAAAGTTGGAAAAAAAGAATTGTTTTTGCGAGCACATATAAAGATATTTTTAAATCTATTTTTTCACTTTTTTTGGTGTCTTTTTTGAGATTTAAGATGTCCTCCTGTCTCCAGTGTGTTAGTTTGATGGTTGGATTGTCATGTTTTGCTTTACTTCGAGTCAGCCCTCTGTGCTACTACCTTCTTTGTTTTGTCTATGGTACTGTTTATAAATCTGTCTAATCTAATTTCATAAAAACCTAAAAAATCCTAATAACACATATGTTCCATGATTTGTGAGCTTTGATAGTGATAGTGAACTCTGACTTGATTGAGACTAGTTTAATGGTGCGTATACGTGACATTTGTGGAAAACACAGTGAAATATTAACCCTTATCTAAGTCAGTGTTGGTTTTACTGCTTGCTTCAGGTGTGGGATTTAAAAGGAGTAAGTTAATCTATGTCAGTCAGACCTCAGCTGAAGACACACCTCTCTGCAACCTTTACAACACAAGGGTCGGCCATGTTTGGAAACTGGGTCAAACGTATACTGAGCTACTACGAAACAGCCATATTTGACCAGCCCAGAGAGAAGCATATAGTGCCCGCCCACCTACGCTTACGGAAGTCAAAATCCAATTCACTTTTATCATAGACTTTTATAAAAAATCCATAAGAGTTTAAAAGATTGGTGGAGGCTAATCAGCTGTGTGGCACTGTTTTACTAGTTTATAAATATTTGTGCTATGTGCCTCCAACAATTTTACTTGACCAACTAAACCAACTAGAAATGTCAATATTTTTTACAATGAAGGCACACAACATTTTCCACGTCATCTCACATTTTTACAACATAAGCTATTCCTATATAACACAGACAGCAGAACAAAGGTGGGTAAAAGTACTCTAACTCTTTCTATAGGCTATTTTCAAAATTGGTCAGAACTGTTACGCCAAAATATTATTACTTAAGTAAAAGTCAAAAGTATGGTGCAGTAAAGCTACTCTTAACAATTTATTCAAAAAGTTACTCAAGTGAATGTAATGAGTAAATGTAGCTGATTACTCCCCACCTCTAGTCAGTTGTCAGTCCTACCTTCACAAATCTTGTAGTTTTCAGATTTGGACGCTATTCAAATTCAGGGAAAACACGGTAGATGGGAACATTTTAAACAACAATAGTTACTGAAAGCATTCACCTAACTGAATATAGGCTACAAAACACACACGCCTTTAGGCAGCATTTGTGTGTGTGTATCTGTGTGTGTTTGCGTGTGAGTTTGTGTATTTGCATGTGTGACAAACTGTAAGTATCAAAGAGCTCGAATCACAATGGAGGCAAATGCATCATGAACACACCCACACACAGAGAGAGGGAGGGGTATACAGTTTCACAGCAGAGCGCTAAAGAGGTGTTACAAACAAATACTGTACATGCACTATTTTAGACCTGAAATTCGTATCAGTTTTCACAAACCAAAAGGAAACAAGATTAGGAAAGGAAATATAGGTGACAAAAGTACAATTTACAATTCCATTATTTTTGATACACTGTGTAACAAACTGTAATAACAGGTAACTACATTGTACACATAGAATGGTAAGGTTAGGGTTAGTTAAAATGTAGTTACATGTTATTTCAGGTTGTTACACAGTGTATTATTTTGTACTTAATGAGGCAGATACAATGTAGTTAAGGGATAATGTAAAATGTGTAACCTTACCTTAGCCTACTTCTGTCAAGTTTCACAATAGAATGCTAAAGTTTACAACCAAAATAGCTGCACTACACAATTGTAACTAACCCTAACCTTAACCCTAACCTTAACCCTAACCTTAACCCTAACCTTAACCCTAACCCTAACCTTAACCATTCTGAATGTATTATTCCAGTTTGTTAGACACTGTATTTTGTTTGTTTTTAATGAGGTAGATACAATGTAGTTAAGGGATTATGTAAAATAAAGTGTGACCTAACCGTTTTATTATTTACAGATATATGTCCATCTTCACAAAATCGGATATAGGCAAGTTATGATTCATTCAAAATCCTATAGAGTCCAAGTGAGAGAGGAACAGACAGTTTCACAGCAGAATACTAAAATGATACCAAATGGTGTTCACGCATTGGCAGTATTTTCACCTGGAGTTCGTTATCAGTTTTCAAAGAAATCTAAAGGCCACTAGAACAGGAAATGTAAAATAGCAAAATCACAATTTACAATTTTAATTTTTACAGATACATGTCTCTTTACACCATATTTGTAAAGCTGGCTACATGTTAAATGTGTGGGAGGAACAGTTTTCACTCCAGAAGGTTACAACCAAACACTGTTCAGGCATACTCAGTATTGGCAGTTTTTTTTTACACCAGGATTTCCTTAAAGGTCACAAGGTTAGGAAAGGTATAAACAAATGCAACAAAAGCGTAATTTACAATATATTTTTTACAGAAACACACCTACTTCTTAAAGGTCCTATGTTTTTGGGTTTTTTTGCACCTATATTTTGGATTAATTTAGGTAACAATTTTACATTTTGCAAACATCAAACAAAATATTAATCTAAAGGTCTCTTTTCACTAATACAAGCTGTTTTGTGGAGTTCCCATTTGGACTCAAAGAGATATGGTCTGACCAACAACAGACTAAACCATTTGTGGCTGTTTTCGGGGGTTTAAAAACAACAATGACTTTTTTCTTCTTCTGGGATATAAACAAAGCCTTGACAGCCTCACAATCGAACACACATCTTCTCCAGTCAGATATATTGTTAAATGGTGGTGGCAACAATGTCTATCTGGGTGTGTTTGTTGATAGTGCAGGAGCAGACAGGAGCACTTTTAGGTATCGTCTGTCTGTTTTCAGGACTATGGCTCAACATAATGAATTCATCTTTGTGAATGTGTTTGAGGCAGTAACATTAGAACATGGTTAATATAGATATTTGTTAATAACCTTATAAGCTATAATTCTACTATATTTTTATTCATTTGTTTTACTCGAGTATCAGTTTATGACATCTGCTTCATTGTGGTCATGCATTTTAACATATTATAATCTTTAATTGACATCACACAATAAGTAATGTCCTCATATTGTATTTTATTTGGACATATCAGGAAACCTCTTGTGATTCTCTTCCATCTGCGGTCAGTGTCAGTAATGGTGAGAGATGACCTGTAGTGCTGTCCGGCCTGGATGGAAATGAGACCAGGAAATGTCATTAACAAAATTATTCTGAGCGGTGGCCATCTTAGAGTCCAGAGAGATACAGACGACCAGATGACCATTGAGAACAACAGACAGGGTCCAGGCGTGGTTGCCAAGTCAGGTTTTTATAAGGGACTTTGGACTTGTTGCTTCAAAAAAATGACCCTTTTTTGGTTGTTTTTTCACTTATCGTCC
Organism: Hypseleotris bucephala; assembly: GCA_036025885.1. Taxonomy (NCBI): domain Eukaryota; kingdom Metazoa; phylum Chordata; class Actinopteri; order Gobiiformes; family Eleotridae; genus Hypseleotris; species Hypseleotris bucephala. Next base: position 9,758 of record JAVQKG010237942.1, read on the forward strand.
CTCTGTATTCTAACCAATGAATTAATGCTTTTTCTTAGTTGGATTACATAGAGTCACATGCAGTAAAAACTAAGACAACTGAGACATAAGCCTAAGGGATGCAAAAAATTGCTTTGTGGGCTGCATTTGACCCCTTATAGTTTGGACACCCCTGACCTATACAGCAGCCTATGTGTGAATAAATTGTAGTAATCATTTTTGTTTTTTAACCACAGGTTACTTATGTCTGACATGAAGGTAATGTTTGTCTGTTAAAACCTTTATGCAAAAACTACTAAATGGATTTGGACGTCATTTTTAGGGAAAGTTAGAGATGACACAAGGAACAATGATTACAGTTTAGGAGTGATCCAAATTGCCATGTTTTAATAGCGTCTGTTAGCAACAAAAATTACCGCACTGATTTAGATGCAGCCTAAATATCAGGGAAGTTTAGAAATGACACAAAGACCTGCTGGTTCAATTTTGGGGATGACATGTGGAAATGAACTGCCTTGCTGGAGATCTTCTATGCTCTCTTAATGCTTTTCACTAATTTTCATCAACTCATTCGCTTGTTTCTCTCACATTATCTGGCGCCCTGTCTGCACCTGGTCTATGTGACTAAAAAGAAGTTAGCTACAAGTACTGTCTACTTTCTCATTTTGAGCTTATGTTCATCAACACTGATTTCCCTCACTGGATCTCACCTGAACTGTGACTGAGGACAAATGAGCTGCCTTGGCGGAGGTCCCCAAGTGTTTTCTACTTTCTTATTTTGGGCTTGTTTCTCTCAGAAAATCTGGCACCCTGTCTGCACCTGGTCTGTGTGTCTGAGGGTAAATGAGATGCCTTGGCGGAGGTCTACAAGTACCTTCTACTTTCTCATTTTGGCTAGTTTTTATCAACTTGTTTGCTTATTTCCCTCACAGTATCTGGCGCCCTTTCTGCACCTGGACTCTGTGACTGAGGAGAAATGAGCTGCCTTGGCGGAGGTCTCCAAGTGTTTTCTACTTTCTTATTTTGAGCTTGTTTTCATCAACAGGAGCTGGCGCCCTGTCTGCACCTGCTCTGTGACAGAGAACAGTTCTGATTGAAGGCTCTGTCTTGGTCTAATCACATTTCCTACTCTGGTCTCAGCCTGACGCAGACCGCAGACACAATTTATAACCTCAAGAAATAACCCAAAACTATCAATTATACCCAACATTTCAGGTCAATCTATTTGTTATCTTTTTAGCAAATTAAAACTCTAAAATAGAAGTCATTTTATTAGTACAGCCTGAGGTTTCTGACCTGGTTCTATTGTTTCTCGAGGCTAGATTTTATTGATGTTATGGAACCAAACGAGACCATGAACTACATTTAATGACCTTAATTACTGAATGATATAAATGATAAATGATATAAAATATATTGACTCAGTAGCGCCCTCTGCTGAACCGAGAAGAGTATTACAGTATTATTACCAGGGCTTTTGTCACTTGCCATTGTATACTCACTTTTATAAACCAGTGTCACACTCTAATCAGCTGATTAAACCAAAACACCTGCAAAGGATTCCTGAGCCTTTAAATTGTCTCTCAGTCTGGCTCAGGATTATTGAAATAAATCACCTTTCTGAAAATGAGAATATGATTCTCATTTTCAGAGTTTCACCTGTATACTGAATGATGGGTACAATTTTATTTTTTACAAAAATCTTCAAATCAAGCACAAAACATTCAAAAAAGAGTGGAAATTCTTGCACTAGACCACAATTTCACTCTGCACCCCCCTCCCGTTAATATACATGCACACAGACTTTACCCAGTATAGGCTATATTAGCTAAACCTGCACTACTCCTTTTCTCTTGCTGCTTGTGCCTTTTAACGACAGTATATTTTTTGACTTGAGATGTTTGTTAAATGTTTATCGTCTGCACCATGGGTCTGAAAGAAACGTAATTTCCATCCTGTGTAGTCCTGTAGTGTACATATTGTAGAATTGACTTTGAAATTGCTGCTGAAATGATTAGATATTCAAGTAATTTCTTTTAGTAAAATTTGACATACTTTCTTTTGTTCATTTTGAGTACATTTTCTAAAACCTCGAGATTTATCTGTGTTGCAAACCATTTTTGTTACATAGTTTTGACCGTGCTGGTAAAATACTTCTCTTTAAAATGGAAGGGTTGGTTTGTGGTTATTTTGGATATGGCAGACAGTATCGTAGACTTATGCTGCATAAACACAAATGCTTTTAGTTTCCCAATATGGATTTCTTTCAGTGTTCTTAGTCATTTGATATAAGCTGTTTTAAAAATAGCAGAAATTACGTAACACAGAAAGAAATGAATTACGGTAGATTTGAGATAATGTCTGAAATGAAGATTAGTGCAAGTCATTTACAGACACTAACAGAATATTGAAACTGATCTAAACTGGTCTAAATATGCTCATATTTGTAACTTGATAGAATTATTTTTCAGAATATCTTACTTTGAGCTGATATATTTTGGTACCATTTTCTCATTGCCTTTCCTCACCATGTTCTCACCCCACACCTTCACTAAGTGCTCCAGTCCCACGAGTCGGCCATGACCCTATCTCTTTAAAACACACTGTGCATCAAGCGTGATTTAGATGAAGAGATGGGGACTTGGACTTGAGTCACAAATTTGACAACTTGAAAAAATGAGCAAAGACTCATGACTCGACGTGGACTTGTACACCAGTGACTCGGGACTTGACTTGAGAGGACTTCTTTGTCATACAAACACATTTCTAGAGTATCACTACACTTCCTTCATGCATACAGTGTAGTCTATATTTACATTTGTTCATCCCAGTGCTTGTTGTGTTCCACCCCCCCCCCCCCCCTTCCCCTCTCCTCATCAGACCTTATCTCCTTTCTCCTCTCGCCCTCTCCCCTCTCTCCCCTCTCTCTCCCCCCTCTCTCTTCCCTCTCCTCTCTCTCCCCTCTCCTCTCTCCCATCTCTCCTCTTCTCCCCTCCCTCTCCCCCCTCTCCTCTCTTCCCCACTCCTCCTCTCCCCCCTTTTCCTCTCCTCTCTCTCCTCTCCCCTATCCTCCCCCTCCTCCTCTCTCCTCATCAGACCTTATCTCCTCTCTCTCTCTCCTCTCGCCCTCTTCCCCGC
>JAVQKG010238070.1:0-12477 GCA_036025885.1 Hypseleotris bucephala
ATTTAGTCTAGTAGTTTTGAAAATACAGAAACTCTTTTTTGAGAATAGAATTTGCATCGAAATATATCAATATCGCTTATTTAACATAATTTTTGAATGCCACATAATTTCCCTATAACATGCAGCCCTAATAGAGAGGTTATTTTATTTTATAGGTCATATTTATTCAAAAGAACAAGTTTCAATCTTTATGTCATTGTAAAACATGAGGAAACAACAGTGTCTTGTAGAATGCAATTATACATTTGCAACACAACAACTTCACCATAATGGTCTTTTGTGGCTCTCACTTCTTAGCCTCATGAGTGGTTTGAAACAGCTATACCTTCAGTCTATTTTCTAGTGTTTTCTGAATTGATTTTCAAAACATTGCATAAATATTTCCTACATTTCATTTTTTTCTCTATAGGCTAATATTAGGGCAGTGCTAACATAAAAAACATCAATTTAAACATAAAAAATATATGTGGTGCTAGACAGTAGCCACAAATATTTTATTTTGCAAAGTTACCTTGACCTAATTATTGTTGTAGTCTGAATGGTGCTTAAAATGTTTACCTACTGAGTGTGTTGGTGGTCTTGTAATCTCAACAACTGGTTCATTCTGTGTTAATCTGATAAATTAGTAGTTTGCCATTTCTGAATTGTTTAGACTGTAAAGACGTAGCCTCACACCTGTTTGGGCATTTGGTTGTAAATTGTAGGATAAGCCTAGGACTACATCAGTAGGGCTTAACCATGTCTAAACCAGATCTAAACTAGGATTGACGGGCTGTGGTAATTAAGAATGAACCAGGTCTAAATTATTATTGGACAGAACAATGTAGAAGGTTTTTGATTGAACAATTATGTACTTAGACTACAATGTATTTGAAATACCTTAATACCTTTTCCATGCATGTCTATTACTATACTGTTGGTGAAATTGGAGTAAAGCCACATTTGTGAGCCCTGTGCGTTCCCATAGTTTTACTACTCCACACGTAGCATCATTCAGCAGTATTTCCTCCTAATTGTAAACAGCTAAGCCTCTTAGTTTCATGGTACAGTTTGTGACGATGAGACATGCAAAGATCTGATTACAGAGCACTATAGGTCGCCCCAGTGCCAGTTTACTAATGTCTTTCTACTCTATTCCACTCATGTACGTCTCAGCCCCACCACATACCAAAGACTCCACTGTGCTGTAAATGCCTCTAATTACACCTCCCGGGATGATAATTGTGTTACAAGATGGAGGAGCACTATTACTGAGCTTTTTATCACACATTTTTAAAAAGAATTTGGTACGCTCCTGGTGTCTTGTAAAAGTAATCTCTCAGACCATTTGTAATTTTAGTTTAGTAAGAAAAATGGCAGCGTATTTTTTTCCCCGGGGAGACTTTCTAACCATTTGTAAGCAGGCACGTGCATGCTTGTTGAGCTAGTGCAGGCTAGCGTACATGGCATTAGTGGAGTCTTTCATTATGCACACCCCCCTCCCTCCCCAGGAAGACCTCTGCGGCTGGCCTGGCCTTATCTTGTTATCTGGTGGCCTCTCTCATTGTTTGTCTGATGGACTGACTGACTGCTTTAGAAAATACTAGCTCAGGAAGATCTGATTAGACAATGCGTATGCCGGGATATGGACGTGGGAAAGACAAAGCAGGTTTAAAGGAACAGTAGTAAACATTTTGATAGGCTAAATATTTACTTATCTTATCAGAAAAAAATATAACTGTTAATGAAAATGTGTAATAACTAATTAAATATATGTTCAAGTTAAAATTTGTGTAATTTAGACTTACTATACTTTTGCCTTGTTTTAGTGCATGTTTAGTCATTTGCATGTTGATTTTGAAGTAATTTTAATTGATAAAGGGTTTATTTTCTACTTGGATTAAAATATTACAGTTGTGGTGTATGTGACTTACCGGTGTTGTTTACAAGGAAAGATTACATTTTTTATCTAAAAAAAAATAATTATATATCTATCTACAAAAAGACCTTCAAGTATTGGAAATGTCATATTTATTTTACTTCCATTATTATTGCCTATCATAGTAAGTCCGAGAAACCTGTTGCATGTAACTCCTGAGATTGATGGTGTGTATGTGGCCACCTCTTGTACATCCTCCACCATGTCAGTGCTGGATAAGCCGGTGTGTACTTAGGCAGATGTTGATTCTGCCGACATAGAAGGTGCAACCTCTGATGCATTACTCGTCTATAAATAGCGTGACGGAGGCGAGATCTTCCGTCGGGATGTGCTTCAAAGATCAGTTACAAAGCGGCTTCTGTGCAGGGAGCAAAGACTATATTTGTGTTGCCTCCCCGTGGATTTGGACAATGATGCACCACTGCTGACGTTGTACATTATTCACACCACACATGCCGCTTGTCATGCTATTTTTTGATTTCTTAGACACCCCAAGCTACCTCACACCATGCTAATACCGAGATGCTTTTGCTCGCCAATTTAATTGTAGGCCTTTAATGACGTGCTGGTGAGAATATCTTCCATTATAACAGAAGCCAGGCTAATATGGCACAAAATCCAGATGAGGACTATAAAATGTCAGAGCTGGGAAGTTTTTGGGTTTGGATTGAAGCCAACTGAGAACCTGTTCAATACAATCCTATATTAAACAATAGCCAGGGATATTGACCAGTCTAATGACAGGTTTAAGATGTAAGAGGTCTGTGGAAAACCATTTCTAAACTCACAAAATGGGCAAACATGAAGCAGGTGGACTACAACAACAGATGACCATACTGGACCACTTTATTAGGTAATAAAGTAGCCAGTGTGTCAGTGTACCATCAAACATTGACATTATTCGTATTTTCTTGCAGATTTGCACTGTATTATGTATTTCTGTAATAGTGAGTGAGTTAGTGAGTGAGATAGTGAGTTGGGTGTCTTCTAAATAAGCAAAAGTGTTGTAAAAGAGTTGTAAAAGTGACCTTGTCTAATTTGTTCTTTGTAAGTCCAAGGTTGGGTTGAATATAAAACCCTTCTAAATGGAAACTACTTACAATGGTTGGAAAGTAGATTTTCTGAGCAGCAAACTAGTCCTGTATGCTGAAACACTAAACTCCACAGTAGCAGAAAACACTTGATTTAACTTTAGTAGTAGACCGGTAAAAACACCTTTATGCTACTTTCCATTGCTGGCCTATAGTTGTGAAGTGACATGGCAAGAAGGGCGAAAGAGAGCCTTAAAGGGGAATGGATCTAATCTGAGTTTTTTCATCACAGTGAAAGCATTAGCTACCAAAAAGAATGCATTATTTAACTTTTTTAAATGCTGAAAGCTAAACTAAATTATTTCCAAATGCTTTGAAAAAAAAGGCATGGTCTCTTTAAAAATATAAACAGTGAGTTTCTTTGTCACTCACTAGTCCGAGATTTATCATGCTTTCCAGCTGGGTCTCCTGCTCTAAAGCACTACAGTAGCGTCAGTAATTAGTTTTCCTGTTTTAGAGCTCTTACCTTATTGTCAGGCTGTTAGACCAGTCAATAGAGATAAAGGTACCATTCAGAATAAAGTCAATAAAAAGACATTGTGCCATGGCTGTGGAGAAATACAAGGGTACCGGGCAGTGGATAGATTATGTCTCGAATGGTTTTTTTAAACACTGTCTTTTATGGAGGTTTGTGTGAGCTCTGGGGCAATGCCATCATTCATTTTTCTGTCCAATTGAATTGCATGGAGTGGTAATAATTGTGCTCATACTCATTTGCATTCCCAGGTGCCAATGAATTAGGTCCCGCACTATTTGACTGTCTGTATCATTGTTATTAGAATAGGCACTTTAGGATTTGAAGGTCACTGTGTCAGTTATTCCATGGTAATAATTCAGCAGAAAATGCAGAAATGAGCTAGTGAAGTTGGCAGCTCATCTGATGGGAAATGACAGGAAAACTGTGTCTAAGATATATTAGTGATTATTTTAAAGGGCATTCTCAGGTGAACCAGTCCCCTAATACCGTAAAAAATAGATATTGTTTGTTTTTGTGCTGTTGCTTATTCTTTTTATAGTTCTAAAATATTAAGTTTTGTTTTTAGACAACAACAACATTGGCTAACTGAACCAAAAATGGCCTGGCATTACTTAGAACAGAAAAACTGATTCCAGTACCTTGGACAGCGCCTCAGAGTTTAGATTTCTTTCAGACTACAGCATGGTTTCTTGTTATCGGATCGCAAGTGGCCAGCTCCATTCTTTTCTTTTCACACCTGGTATTAACATGCCACCTCCCATTGAGGGTATAGAGAGCAGAGACCTTAAATTGTGATTTTTTGTTTTTGTTAATTTTGTTATATACTTTACATAATATGAAAATAGGAGATTGTGTCCCACTGAATTAATTAAACCTTTGCGAAAATGCCGCATAACCTTCATTGATCCCTTGTGGATGCTGATGTCTCTTGGGAAATGTATCATTGATGATTAGCTGAGGGTTGCCCAGATACCAATACCGTGTATGTATTTACCCATTTTCAACGTAGTCCCACGAGAGTCACAATTTATTTTGACAGGTTGTCCTCTTTTCATTGTAATCCTGCTTGTATCTTTACTTACACACTACACAAATGTTGGTATTTAATCTTGGATCAGCTCAAGTACAATTTAGTGAAGTGATAATCTAAACCAAATCTGTGATAGCTTTATGCATCTGCGGTGACGCTTTGCCATTGTACAAGAAGTAGTTGTTCTTTTAAAATGTAACTGCACATTTGGTTGTGTTGGCTTTTTCACAGAGTAATGGCACCCTGAGGGGAGTGGAGTGAGGAAACGGACAGTTGGATCATTCAAATCGTTTTAGTTTAGCCCATGTGGTGCATCTCAATACAGGCTTGGTATAAAGTGGATGTTGCTACTGTGTTGATGGGGATTTTGATCTAGACACAGCAGTCTACAGGTCTGGCTCCAGTTAAAACTATTATTTTGGTCACCAAGCTATTTTTATTTGTTGTTTCTAATTTTAGCCTCCAGCACAAGTATGTAAATGGTCTAAGCATAAGTAATTGCAAATCTATTGTTATCACATAATTTGCAGTGCCCATATTATAAAAATACGCACTCAAAATAATTCTCCAATCAGTTAAAAGAAAACTTTCTCTGAAGCCAAAAAAAAGAAAGATCTGATTTAGTCTAGATTCTTTCCTCAGTTTAGTCTTCCTGGTTTAATTCTGGTTTTGTCTGTTTTTTACCAAGTCTTGTATTTCTGCCTTTGTTTCCATTGACAAAGATAAGTAATCTTTGTCGTCAACATATCACTTTCGTATCACATGTTTTATTCTAGTATCTCCCTGCCCTGGAATGAACAAATATGAGATCATTTGTTGATGTGATTCTGAATTGACTTTTGCTGCAGTACTGTATGTCCAATGAGTCACATGTCATGTCATGTGATTATTATACATGACCTCACATATATAGCAGATAGCCTGAAACAAAACATATATTTGTCCAGATTTAGTCATCTCTACGCAAGTATAAAGCAATTCAGATTAAATAACATGAAATTAGATCTATTTATTCTGAGGGAGGGCCTGAAGGTGAAACGCTGCAAGAAACTGAAAGCAGCCTTATCGACCAAGAGCTATTTTTGAGCACTGGGGTCGAATCAGCTAATGTAACTGCACTGTAAAAGCATCATGTGAATGGCACCAAGATCCCTATCTGGTGGCGGTGAGTGTATGAAATAACACACACAAACCAGACAGTATGGTAGGAGCCTGGCATCAACCAAGCATAGGTTTAACGTAATACCCGTAATTTGTAAAATCAGGGCCGACCATGTCTGCGTGAGTGCTGCTATACGAATCACAGCTGCACATAGACCCTGACATCACACTCCACAGTCAAGAACCCAAACTGAATCTTCACCCAAACTCTTAAAATGGAAGTGATTGCAATCAGAAAGTCTCTAATGAGCTAATCTGCTGAAAGCCTCCTGCTCTCATCAAAATGATCCCACTTTACTCCACGTCTGTCATGAATGAATAGACGTGTGTAGCCCCTCCACCCGACCAGCCCCACCAAGGTGACCTCTACGGCCTCCATCAGCATATAAGCCCAGTCAATACAACCACATGTCTGTGACAGTGATGGCATTAGACATACAGAACATGCCCTCCACCCCTACCCCTAGTCAGATGAAAAATATAGTCACCACGGAAATGCATTTGGGTTGATTATGAGAAGTAAAAGCACTTACTTAATAACTGTATTTGTTATGCTTATTTGGATTTCAGCTAGCATTATAGTTAAGTTACATGAGAGTAAATAGTTAACAAACCTTTATTCAGTCCTATATGGTCTTTCACTAAGTCTGACCACATTATGGTTTCAGATATAAATTCAGTGTCTTAAAAATGTAAAATCATACAATTCAGTAGATTATCTGCCTTTGTCACAAGAGTAATGTATCCTAAACCTTGTCAAAATAAATTATTATTTCAGCTAGAGCCCCTGCATTAGTGAAGTTTTTTATCCTGCATGTTATGTGGGACACCAGCATTATCATTCAAGGGCTGAAAATCGACCAAGTACACGTTTATGCCAATCCCAAGTTTTTTTTTTTTTGTAGTGTTAGCCCTGTTGCTGATCTTTAAACCTCGCCCTATGGAAAGTCTTTGGATGGTCTCTACTTTAATGCACACAATTTCAGTTATAGCTTTAACTAAAGTGTGAAGAATAACACAATCCAAAAGCAGTGTGTTGCGTGCCATCCTTTTTGGCTGTTAATTGGAAAATGCCCAGGCAGTCCATTTGCCTCCAGGCTTCCTGATGTGGGACATAATGATTTATTTTGGTCTGGTTGTCCCGGCTTAAGTTACATCACTGTTTAATATGTTTAACTCTCATAGAAAATGTTGCTATGAAAACGTAAGCCTCTCTGCCTCAGTAAGTTGACATGGGCATTAGTCAGTGCTTTAGCTTCAAAGTTACTATAAATTGTTTTTAGTAGTAGGAAGATTATTACCCAAAATGCTAAATTGTCTTACCCATTTTTGGATTACAGTGAATGGTGTTTGGGGGTGTTAAAATTAGCATGTGCTTGCTCAGGGTTTTGGGTGATTGCATTTAGTGGATAAAATGACACAGCACTTTTTACTCCCTGTTTGTCTGCTAAAAGCCTGCGTGTGATTGGTTCACAGAGGGTGGGTGTAAGGGGAGCCATTGCCTTGTGGGAAATCAGCGTTGTGGCAGCTACTGTAATTAGTTCTGCTTGTTAGAAAAATGAAGGGGTTACTAATTAGCAAGTGGATGGCTTCTTGACTTTGTTGTGCATCTTTTCGCCTCCTTTTTCTTAAAGATCATCATTATGGTCTCTATGCAAAAACAGGGTTGAGAGAGTGGCCCGCAGGTTAAGCAATGACTTGATGGCTCTAGGTGGACAAATCTAAAAGGGTGCATAGGCTGAAGTTTAAAAAGATCTCTGTTAACTTACTATTCAATATAAAACTAGTATTGAAATGTGAAGCATTTTAATTTTTGAATAAAACTATGTTCATTGTGAGGAAGACATTTTTGATAAACCATTATAGTCCTTGTTTAGAAAGTTAGTCTGTTTTGTTTCACTACAGAAATGTGATGTTGATGAGTAATGTTAAAAAATGACTTTTTGTAGTTTGACATTCTAGTATTGTGACAACACTAGAAGCGACAAAAGCCTGATACTTACTGTACATGGCAGGCAGAAGCGGGCAAAGGCCTGGAGATGTGCCGCGTTTCTCTTCTCACACTGCCATAAATATGATTGTATGATTTATGTATGACATGTCCTGTACAATTTTACAGTTACACTCTTCGCAATGTCACCTCCATTGCACATTGAATCAAGCATCTGTACATTTTTCTTTTAGTTCTTTAGATATGGTTTAGACCTTGTTTAGACTTGGTTTAGTTCTGGTGTGTTATTCTATAGTGTATTTAGTACTTTCTGTATTAATTAAGGCATTTTTGTATAGTATCCCTAACTTCAGTCAATGTATGTTAGTCCTCATACAATACAATGGCACATGGAATCATATTATTGGGGTTAGTAATTGCCAAAAAAAGGTCTTGTAAGATTTACAGGATAAATCCAATTTCTCATGACTGCATAATGTATTTTTCAATGTCTGCTGTAATACAGTTAATCAAAAATCACCAATTGTCAATTGTGCTCCATTTTAGTCCCCTGTGTAATTTCTTTAAGACTTCCCAAACACAAAGAAAATGTAAATTAAATCGTTCCAGAAATAGTCACTCTTTGTGCCCCCGGATTGCGTTATGAAAGGAACCATAATCTTCTGCGAATGTCAAAAAAGTCAAGACTTCTTCTAAAATCCTTCTTTCTTAAGCCGCTAGTCCAAAAGAGTAAAAATAGTTCTGTTGCACAATGTGTCACAAAGTTATATTAACCTGCACAATGATTAGTATTGCAATAAACTGATTAAATAAGTATTGGTTTGGATTAAGTCAAATTCACTCCTCAGTTAAGTCTGACTAACTGATTTAGATTTAGACGTGCTGTAATCCTGGTTTAGTTTTGGTTTAGTTCTGTTTTAGAGTTGGTTGAGTGTTTGTTTATCTGGTTTTATTTTGGTATAGTCCATGTTAAACCAGGTTGAGTCATGGTTTATTCTTTTATGATTTTTGATTCACATCCAGTTTGAATTGTAGGTTGTACACTATCAAATATTGACATATTGCAATTATAGTTATCAAAACTGCTTTTTTCTAATATCTAATACAGGCCAGCCTATTTTAGCATGATGTCACACTCTTATTGATAATTCCCCGGAACGCCGTGTTGCACGCTCCCTCGGCTGATCCGCTTCCAAGAAGCGTCCTGATGTGGCGTTATGTAAGCGCCGGAAGGCACAGCTTTGGCATAACCGCGCCACAGCTCCAGCACAACATACTAATCTGCCCCTATGTGATTATTAGTCATAATATTTAACGCTGGCTTAATGAGCAGCGCGCAGCCTATAATCTCTATCTGGCACATTTCACATGTTTGCTTCCCAAAAACCTCTTCTTGACTTGCCTTTGAGGAGGGTGAAATATAATAATTACACCACAAGTATGAAGAGAATAACCCCCCAAAGAATCTAAAGTGGAGAAAAGAGGGAGTTGGAATTAGTTTTGGCTGAATTTTTTGGCAACTGGTACATTTCAAGCTCCTACATTTGTGTAATTGTTCTGTCATGAGGGATAATGTATGGAAAAGTATGGAAGTTGACAGGAACTGCGGTGGTGACATCACAATGTAGGATTTAGGTGATGTTAAGCTACTTAAAGTTATAGGAGAGGTAGATGTTTGACAGTAAAACTTATTTTTAATTAGTTTTTTTTTTAAGATCAGAATGATTTATTTCTATTCACATTTCAGCTTTGGAACTGAAACAGGAAAGTGCACAGTAGGTACTGTAATACAAAACTAAGATGTCTAAGGCCGTTTTCACACCTGAAAGTCCGCACCAAACAGTGCAAGTGTGAATGCGCCCTAAGTGAATGTTAAAACAAGATAGCTATGGGTACTCCGTATTCTCCTATCACACTAAATATATCTTGATAAATTGCATTAAAACGCTAAAATAGTACAAAGTGCATTGAGTTACTGTATCATTCAGCACTGCCCTAAGCCTTTGACTCAAATTGTTTATATTTGTTATCCATATGACAGATCAAACTGGATCATTTTCATTTCATTTGGCATCCCGCGGCATATCGACACACGCCACTGCCTCCACACTTTTCACATTTTGTGTCTAAAAACTGTGTAGGCTGCTTGACAAAGCCCCGATACGCTAAGATCTGAACAAAAAAGCTTTGTGTTGCGCTCCTTTTGTAGTGGCAAACATGGGCCTAAAGCAACTGTTATCCACGTACACACACATTTTTGGAGATAAAGTGTGCACGGTTCAGAGAGGCAGTTAGTGAAAAGCTTTTGTTTCAAAATAGTGTGCAGCTACAGTACAGACGGAGCAAGCCAAATGGGCCCGCTGAGAGTGATGGCAGTTAAGAGATTGTAGAAAGAGCGCACTTACTTTGGCTTTAGATGCAAAGTTATCACATAAGCACCAACTACACACAGTCTGCGAACGGCCAAGCTGGGTAGATGTCTGATGTTCATTAGAGGCCATCCTGGTCAGAAATTCTTTTAATTTAAAGTTGTGTATAATCACAACAATGATCTTTAACTTTAATGAATAAGTTGGACAGTTACAGTGGTTACAGAATGTAAAATCTCATTGTTTATTGTGGCGTTCTCATTAGTATCTGCAGTGTGTGTAAAAGTTGCCTCCTTTATGGTCTCAAAACAGTAGCACATTATTTTGGAAGACAGAAGTAGTGAAAAGGCTATTTTTATCTCTACCACTTACTTCTTAAAGCTTTATACTCCCAGCCAAGCATGGCACAAGCTGTATACGTGACAGGGGTATTGCTTTATGTATTTGTAGTTTTAGTATTACTGGTGACAATTCCTGCAAAAAGGGAGTGCCTCTCTTCTCTTCCTTTTACTTTTAGTACTTTCTTTAAAGGGAACTTCCAATACAAACTGACATCCACGTCTTAAAATGTTGAAATTACGGAATCTCAAGCAGACACAATGTAATCTGTCTGAGCTTGGCAACGACAGGGTAACATGTCCCTCAAGTCTTGTCCCCTTGCATCAAAGTCAGTCCTTGTCGTCCACTACTGTATATCTGTACTTTGTAATGTCTCTATCTTAGTGTCTGCTCATCTTGTTTTTTGTCTGTTTTAGTATGTTCACTGTGTGTCTTTTTTGTGTTTTCTTTCTTCCCCCCATTTTGTTCACCTCTTCTCTTTGTGTTGGTGGATGAAAAGGCGAGTCCCGGGGCGCCCGAAGATGACAGCAAGTTGTCGGTAGGTCCTATGTCTGATGGTCCTTGTGTTTTCTTGTCCCCGTTTTCTTGTGTTGTTGATGTTTCTATGTGTTTTCTCTCCCACTAACCATACTGTGAATCAGACATGTATACTGTTATCTCCCAGCCTCCAAGTGCGGGGGGGAAGCAACTCCATCTGTTTTCAAAAGCTTTTTTGTCTTTCGTTGCTACATTTTGAACACAGCATGCAAAAGACAATGTAGAGTATGTGTTTTTGGAAAGCCAGCAATCTCACTCAGTGCTTGGAGTGCTTTTGATCTGAGATTGTAAAAGATGTTGATAAAACAAGTCGACGCAAAGCAGTTCTTCAAGGTGACATGTTTAAAGTGAATTCTTTCTACAAGCTGTCCCCGTATGTCCCGCTCACACCCCCACTGACCTGCGAATTACCTTTCTACACCACCCGCTGACGCCTCACCTGTCGGGACCTAAAGGCAGGCACTGACCACTGTCCCAGAGTGACTTTGGCCTTAAAGGACCTTTACAGAATGTTTAGAAAATTATTTTAGTGGTAGATTAATGAGATTAGCTTACCCCTTCCCCAACAAATAAGGGCTTTATGTGCGTGCCGTGTGCTTTATCTCTATGTAAGTCAGTGAAGTGTCTAATGACTAGTCATACCAGTAAGGTAAGTATGGACTGAGTAGAATGTAGCCACCTAGCAAACGTTGAACCTTGTACTTGTAAGAAAGAAAACAATTAAATGCTTACTTAAATACTTCTGCATTGGTTAAGTTAATTAGGAAGACTTAAAACCACTTTTTCTGTTGATATACTTATTAGTCTTCTCAACCAAATGAGACAGAGAGATAGCATAAGTTACATTGTTTTGCTTTAAATCTGACTTCATTTGCTATAGACTTATGTATTTCAGAAGCTGTGGTTATTTATGACAGACTGGCTCTAGTAAGAGGATTAGCAGATCATATTCCATCCCAGGCATAATCGAAGGTGGTGCAGCGTCATGTATTCATGCAGTAAGCATGAATACCTTCATCTGTGCATTTACTCAAGAGGAGTGCTCTTTATTCACTATCATGTGCTCACACAGCATGGATGCTCACAACGCTTCAATTACAAAGTCAAGTGCTGGCTGGTTCATATGCTTCATAGTGCAAAGATTTGGTGGACATAAGCTTCCAGACATAAGCGTTTTCCCACTCGTAAATTCTGGATGTGTAATTGTTTTGTATTGTCCCACAGGCACGGCCCCGGCTCCAGAGAGGGGGCAGCTCGGCCTCTCTACACAACAGCCTGATGAGGAACAGCATCTTCCAGCTCATGATCCACACTCTGGACCCTTTAAGTGAAGGTATACATTCTCACCAAAGCCTCAGACCTGTACATAGTATTGGGTGACAGTTTACTATCGTTTGTCCAGTAAACTGTGTTTCTTCCATGTTATGATGTTGTTTCCTTCCTGTGATCACAGAGTATTTTGTTTCATTTTTGTAAATTTGAATATTTCAGCACTGACTAAAGGATTATATCAGTGAGAAAACAACTACCATCTTCTGGAAGCACTAAATTGTGTTGCTAGTTATCAGGCTTCATTCACCTCTCAGAGACCAGAGTTGACTTT
>JAVQKG010238200.1:0-12203 GCA_036025885.1 Hypseleotris bucephala
GTTTATTACTTGTTTATTACCACACTATTACCACATTATTACCGTGCTGTAAAGTATGCTACCAAAAAGTCTACTCCAATATCCATTACTTGTCTGTCTACTGGTCCTCTCTGGTCACATGGCAACTTTTTAATTGTTGAGATTGTGTTGCTAAATATATACAACTACTGCACATCCACACAAACACACACACACACACACACACACACACACACACACACACACACACACACACACACACACACACACACACACACACACACACACACAGAGGGCTATTTGCAGCTTCCCCAGTGCTGCAGTCTGTGAAGTTAGGCTAAATTTGGTGGAGGTTGGTCAAGTTACAGCTTGGTGTACGGCCCTGTCGCAAAAAAACATGGTCAAAGAAACCATGCTTCAAAACAGAAGACCTCCACTGTCAGATAGGTGAGTCCAATAATCAACTAACCTTTACAGGGAAAAACACAGTGCATGGGAAATAGACCAATTACACAATGTGACAAAACTGTGCTGAAATCAAAACACAGAAATATGATTTTGATCAAACTGGTTACTTTAAATTGTTGGTTCAAGGCTGACTTAGTAATAGTGTTTTGGTCAGCACAGTTCAATTGGTCTCTAGTCGTATTAAGTAGTACACACTTTTACCTAACAAATACCTTATGTTATGAAATTATAGGTTCCTTTCTGAGGATATTATGTAGTATCTAAAATGGGATGGTGCTTGGTGCAGTTTTTGCCTAATTGTTTCTTTGTAGCCAAGCTGTCATTGTAATATTGAGTTAAATTCAATTCAATTACCAATATTAGTGCTAGTGGTATTTGTAACAGAAGCAGATATATCAAAGTATAAACAGTAGGAGCATGTTCTGGTAACACAACAAACGTCATTAATAAACTTCACCAAAAAAGTATTTAAAAATCAAATCAAAGAAGGTCTGAAACAGAAAAAAATATAGGATTACAACTTATCTACTAATAAAATAATTGTTGGAAAATTTTACAAATATTTTCAATGAAGTAGGTAATCTGTCCCAATTATTTTTTAATTTTAGTCCCTCCCTGGCCTCTATCGCAACAATAGACCAGACTTGTAGACTCGTAGTTGAGTTTTTCTTCCCTCCCATGGTCTATACAGACTAACTTTTTCACCATAGAACAGCATCAGAATGTCAATTTCAATCATTTCTATTATTTATTCATTTATTTTCAAGATTTAAAAAACGTACGGACCACACTCTTTAACCCATTGCACTGTGCTGTGTTACAGATGATGATTCTGGATGTGTTGATTATTGGGGCGGGGCCTCATGCTTTGACCCTGGCCACTCTGTTGTCTCACCCCTGTCCCGACGCAGGACCAGACCCCTCACTGTCTCCTCTGTGTCGGGACCCTCTAAAACTGACCAAGAACAAGCCCCAAAGAGGCAGAAGGATAACCAGACAGATCACAGGTACAATGTACAGTTTCTTACAATAATGTCATTAATGACGATGTAGGCCTATTGTATGCAAGGCTGGACAATAACACTAGATAACCTGCCAAATGCAGTTTTAATTTCGGCTTTAGAATCAGATTTAACCCAACCAGCCAAAAGGTGGTCCCTGCTTTATGCTGCTACGCTTAAAGTTGCAGTACCTGATTTTGGCCAGGGGGAAAAAAACAAGACAAAAAAAAATTAACATTTCAAAGTTTTCTCTTCCTTCTTCCTCTCCAATCAAGGACCCATCAAGGTCTCACACAAACCACGAAGTGTCAGAATAGCAAGCCACAGTCTCATGTTGGCTATTTTTCTTTTAATACACTGTGTAACAAACTGTAATAGTGTAATGGTTAAGGTAATTTACAGGTAGGTAAAATGTAGTTACATGTTATTGCAGTTTGTTAAACAGTCTATTACATTGTACTATAGAGATAGATACAATGTAGTTAAGGGTTAATGTAAAATAAAGTGTGACCAGATTATTTTTATCAATAAAACAAAAAAGCCCAACGTATTTTGACGTCATTCAAGACCCGCCTAAACACATTCAAGACTATTGCACCAGTACCAGGCAAATTCAAGACTTTTCAATTGTCTTAATTTTCCCCAAATCAATGTATTAACCCAGTGGATACCCTGAGACTGTATTGTATGAAAGCTGTGTGTGTGCAGGTGCAGACCCAGGCCCCTCACAGGAAGAGGTGTGTCCCCCTCTCACTCTCTCAGTGGTGGACTCCTATGGGCAGTGGGCCGCTCTATGGGAGAGTCAGTTTGTGGCTTTGAATATACCACATCTCCGCTCTCATACTCTGGTACACACCGATCCATTCAACAAGGTCAGCAAGAAGAAATGATTACGTAGTTATTAAATTATTGGTGGAATCGATATACAGTATAAGTACCTTGAATTGCCTTGTGTATGAATTGTGCTTTACAAATAAACTTGCCTTGCCTATCTCATAGAAATTTCTACTACAACATAATAATCATTACAAATATGAAAAGGCAATAAGTAAGTAAGTAAAGCCAGAAGGAAATTTATGCTCAATTGAAATTGTGATGTGAAACATAGCTGCTTGTTTCATTAGTTTGTTTGTTGGCTAGTTGGTCAATATTTTAGCAAGATATTTGTACTGATTCAGGCCACTGTCTGGGACTTTGTGTCTAAATCAATAAAACATTTTCCCCAAAGTCCCCTGGTTAATCTACATTAGGCTATTAGGCCATCTTTACAACCATCTTTACTATTTTGAGACATGATTGAGGCCCTGGTTGAGATGAAGTCCATGTTTGTTTGTCTGAACAGAAGGCCCTGCAGGACTTTGTGCTACAGTGTGGTCGTTCGTCTGAGCTCTACAGTCTTCCAGATCAGGTTTATATTCTGGATGAAAACGCTTTCTTCAACGACATGAGACTAGGTAAAAAAGAGAAGAGACGTCTAAAGAAGAGCCTGAGTTTGAGTCTGCCCGGGACCAGCCTCAGTGTGGACTTCTTCAAACATCAGGTCTGACACTGGTCTGACTCATGTGCATTAACCTCGGGACATTATAGCAGTGTGTGTGCTCTGTGAGACTGCATCTATGTCTGATTTACTTTATGTTTTGACAAACTGAATTAAATTAAAGCTTGTGGTTTTATAAAATAACATACTGTTTGTGTAATGATTTTTCTAAAGCAGGAGGAAGGTTTGATATCCTTACTTCATTTTAATCTTTATTTCAATTAAAATATTGCAGACTGCAATTTCTGTGTTTTTAACTATTTTGTCAAATGTGAATTAGAGTGGTTGCATGTTTCTGTTTGTCTCAGCCTAGTGTCTTACCAGCCACTGTCCTGGCAGGGTGGACCCCACCTGAGGCCCATAGTTGCTGGACCAGGCACTTGCAACCTAACAGCACTAAGAGGAAAAACACACATTGTAATAGAATGTAAAGGTAGATCTAGTTGTCTTACTTACAGTCGTTTTTGACAAATGGAGGAGCATTGAAAAACTAATGTATGTATTGAATATAATAATAAGTTGTGTGTTATTTGAGATAGTCGTTTGAACTTCCAGGTGCAGCATTACAACTTAGACTCAGTGTTGCTGAAGGGGACAGTGGACCGAATAGTTCCAGTGATGGAGCAAACTCAAGACAACAGTACAGATGGAGCAGCTAAGAAAGTCAAGTACTTCCGGGTCAAAGTTCAGGACGGCAGCGAACTAAAGGCCCGTCGCGTCGTCGTGGCAACAGGTCCGACCCGCGCTCAGATGGCCAATGTCCCGTCGTGGGTGTGTGCGATCGAAGAGACTTACCCTGAAGACAGACTCCAACACACTGTACAGCTCATGCACCCCCTGCCCTCAACTCAACACACACCAAACCAGACCCACCTATCACACACTCCTCAGACACAAGGTGAGTGTGTGGCAAGTATTCAACCTACAGGTGAAATTCGAAAAATTATCATATGGTACAAAAGTTAATTTATTTCAGTAATTCAACTTAAAACGTGAAACTAATGCATGATATAGATTCATTTCATGCAAAGCAAGATATTTCAAGCCTTTATTTGTTATCATTTTTATGATTATGGCTTACAGTTTATGAAAAAATCTCAGAAAATTGTAATATTGTGAAAAGGTTCAATATTTTATTACACTATATCAGCAAATTAATCCAGAACACCTGCAAGGGTTCCTGAGCCTTTAAATGTCTCTCTTAGTCTGGTTCAGAATTACTGAAATAAATGACATGATATTCTAATTTTGCAAGTTTCCCCTGTAAAATACTAGCCAGAGTTTCTAAACAGCTTTTGCACTATGAAATATTGAATAACTACATGGTCCAGTTGGGGGGCAATAGTTTGGCTACTACTGTATATATATATTAATTTTATTAGTATATATATCTACAGTACATACAATTTCTAATCTATACTGTACCCCTGTGGCAAGTCTACAAACCTCATTTTGTCTTTGTAGGACATTGCCTGGTGTGTACAGCGGGACAGAGGGTGATGGTAGTTGGAGGAGGTCTGACCAGCGCTCATGTGATCTCTATCGCTCTGCAGCAGGGCGCCAGTCATGTGACCTGGGTGATGAGGAAGTACCTTCAGGTAACCCCCGCTATGTTCATTCTGCCATTGTGTCCTGAGGCAAGACACTTAACCAGTCTTTCCTGTGTATAAATTGTTGATGTAGTTGTAGTCGTAGGTTTTGTTTTCGATTTTTTGTTTTTGTTATGGCTGCCACATCTCACAACTGTCTAACACAAGGCAGGTGTGGGTAGAAATGCTAATACCTGAAATAATAAGGTTTGAGCTCTGATGATACAAATGCAGTATAATCAATGAACACAGTAATTATATGGTAATAGTGTGCCAATAAACAAGTAATAAACTGGTAATGATATATTAATTATTGTTTATAATCAAGTAGCTTTTATGCAATTACCCTCGTAATTTAATGCAATGTATCTATACATGGTATAAAAGCAGAATATGTAATGATGGGCAATGTGTGGTTAGGGTTAGGAAATGGGATTACGGTTAGTACTTGCACAGAAATTACTTGAAAATGACCCATAATTACAACACTGGTTCCTGTTTACTACTTGTTAATTACCACACTAGTTCTACATTATCACTGCTGTAAAGTAAAGTGCTACCATCAAATGCTTTTCTTTCGTGGTGCAGTTGAAGCAGTTTGATGTGGGAGACGTGGAGAGCCTGGTGGGGCGTTACTCTCACATAGAACATGGGATTAAGATGGACGGCCAGGCTTACCTCCGTCAGTTCTACAACGAGAGGAGCCTCCATAAACGCCTGGCTATGATCCGACAGGCCCGGAAAGGTGGAGCAGTCACCCCAGAGGCATACACCCATCTACAACCATTCATACTCAAGGGACAGGTGGACATCAAGACCTACTGTGAGGTAAAATACTACTACTACAGCTACCAATACTACTGCTACTACTACTACTACTGCTGTAACTTTGACTATACTATAGCTTTTGACCATTCCAAGTTCAGTAGGCCTTTGAGTTGTATGTTGTTTAAACTTTTCATGCAAAAATTCACAACATTTTGCAGTATAAGAGTGAGAGGTAGTTTAAAACTCACATTGTCATCTTAAAACAAATATAAATAAACGAAACACATATAGTTTCTTTGCTGTGCACACTGTTGGCCTGTTGTTTTGAACTGACCTGTTAGGTGAGTGAAGCCCGGTGGTGCTACAAGACTCAGGCCTGGACTGTGTCTCTAAGCTTGGGCGGTCACTGGAGCGGAGATGTCATCTGGCTCGCCACCGGCTGCAAACTGGACGTCAAACAAGACCCACTGCTGTCGGAGGTCATGACAGAGTTCCCCATTCAGGTCAGTGGTGGAGGAATATGCTAATGTTTCAACTAAAGATACGTACACAGCTTTTGTAATAAAGTTCAAATAAACTGAAAACACAATTTTTTTGGAAAAATTATTGGTACATTTCCTCCCCTCTCTCTCTGCACGAAATACTAAGACACTGATTTCCCCATTTTTAGGTGATTGATGGCTGGCCA
This sequence comes from Hypseleotris bucephala, assembly GCA_036025885.1. Lineage (NCBI taxonomy): Eukaryota > Metazoa > Chordata > Actinopteri > Gobiiformes > Eleotridae > Hypseleotris > Hypseleotris bucephala. The sequence continues at coordinate 6,031 of JAVQKG010238200.1, forward strand.
TGCATCACAGATAGCCTACAGTGGGCTAAGGGCTGTCCTTTATACTTGATGGGACAGTACACTGCTCTCCAGGTATGTCTTTAAGTCTCCTTTATGTAGGTACTTGTATAAGGGCTGGGCAATATCACCAAAATGTATACAGTATCACAGGATGATGGTAGGTTGTCTGATAAAACATTTGTTTAGATTTTAATACTGGGTTGAAGTCAGAGAGCAAACTTTTTTTGTCTTATACAGAATTCATTGTTATTACGGAAAATGGAAAATTCAGGCACAAGAAAAAAAAACTGGTACCAAACATACTCCTGTACATTTACTGTATTTACAAGTAATCCCATAACACATTTGCACAGATTGGACCTCATGCGGTGAACCTGGCCGGAGGACAAGCAGCCAGTCACAGAATCGCCAAAGACATTCGACAACAGCCAAGAGATGTGTCTGCCCCGATTCAAGAGAGGAGTGAGAAATCCAAAACTGAGGAATACATACAACAGATGCAAGGACTGTTATGGCTTTAGTCGAGAGAAATATTCATAAACCAGTATGTCTTTTTGGCTAATAATACATTTGCTATACCACTTGTCCTATTGGATTCTATCAGGGACATCATAGTAGCCTCTAAGCAGCCCCAAGTTATATGTGTGTCACTTTAGCTATTAGGCCACAACATTTTATTGATGTTTTTTTATATACATGCACAATTCAACCAAAAGAAAAGAAACAAAATAAAAAGTAAGTAGTTGAATGGTAATAAATTAGCCTACATTTGTAAACACTGAAAGCTAATTTAAGTCTGGTGACTCACTCGCATCAATTGATTTCTCAAGTGGGGCGAACCAAAAATATCAATCGGAAAAGTGGCAAGTCAGCCTTCTATAATTTTACGAGATGAACAAAACGTGACTTTTTTAAAATGCATCAGTAATGTGACATGTCTTTGTCTTTACATGTTTCGACTGTACTGCACTATTCCTCAGTAGCGTCACATATATGAGTTATTTATACAATGACTTGGGATTAATACATTGATTGTAGCCTATAACTGTATTATTAATCTCAATGAAACAAAGAAGTGAAAGCTAAAAATTGAGATTTGTATTTTTTTTATTGTTTTTTGTGCTATGAACCTGCTGAAATGATGTGGTTTAGCAGGTTCACGGCAGGACAAAATTAACTGGTTTATCCACATAGGTACCCATTTAAGAGACCATCTTAATCTATTTGAGTTAAAAGACAAAAGCAAAGATTTATAGAGACTGATTTTTATGGACACATATTTAATGTTAGCCCCGGTTGCTTCTATTGCCCAGTCCAGATTATTATTTAAAATGACCTACACTGACACAGACACTGAGCTATTGTCTCTTTATTCATTAACTGCTTTTACATATCCAGACACCACATAGAGCTGGAATAGGGCAGAATAGACCAAACAAAAGTTTCAGGTGACCCACTTTTGGGTCCCGACCCCATGTTTGAGAATCAGTGGGCTAGCTGTATGTCATTCTATGGAACACATTTTTGTCATACTACAGGCAGTGTGACTTAAAAACAGACAAGTTTATACAACATAGCCTACCCCAGTCAGTGTATCTGCAAGGACTTTGGTGTGACTTACAGTGGATATAAGGTGGGTATTTACTTGACTAACTTTTAAATTGAATTGTTTCTCTAAGAGTACTTTTTCTGCGTCATATTTTTTTCAACCAGCTGTAATCTTGCTTGAAGATTTTTTGGAAATCACTAATTATTATCTGTATATCTTTGTTTGTTTTAATTTAATTATTATACATTTATTATTTTCATTTTTATTTGTATTACATTTGTGTGTTGTAGGCAGTTGAGGCCAATGAATCTTAAAAAGGTGAAGAAAACACCGTTCTGCCCTAGAAACAGACATTGTTGAAGGAAAGAGCTGGATCATACATGGGACACAGGTAATGATCCAGCTATAATCAAGCAACCACCTTTAAAATAACTTTACGTGCTATAAAGAATGCACTACTTAATTATTTATCAAACCAAAAGTAAACTAAAACTTACCAGGTGCAAGATTTCTAATATTGGCACTGTATTTGCAGTTGGGATGTCAGGATCCTTTTGTGAAGTTTGAACAGTTCACAGTAACAAAGCCCGAAGGATATCCGGACCTTCCACACAGAGGAATAGACTCAGTCCTCAGATAAATTATCTGGCATCTTTTATATTTTGTGAGTTTGTTTACACTTCCTCTTTGTTATTTGTACTTATTTTAGTGTTTTGCTGCAAATGTAGTGATTCACTTTCTGTAAATGTCCCATTTTAAATCTGGAATGGCTTCTGCAGTTTGTAACCGCTACTATTACAGTAAATGAAGCAGTTTAATACAAAATAATTGTCACTTACATTGGCAGCTTGTTACACTATACAACATTATGGTTGAAAATTATGTACATGGGGAAATGGCACATATTCTTTGTTTAAAAGTTAAACAGCCTTTAACAGCTTTCATAAGAGCCCCACCTACAGAGTGACCCCTGATGCATTCATGGTATTTGTGCAGGTCTGTTATTATGAGACAAGTGGGTAGTACTTTTCTACCCAACAGGAGACACTTAAAACTTCATCTTGTGATTGTTTGTTTGCCTTTATTGGACATTATTGGAGGGATTTAGCAAAAGCAGGTAGGATGCCACATAATATGAGTTTCCAAAAAAAAACTAGTAAAAACATGCAAATAGACTAATACTGATCAACTTTGTGAGCTATTATCCCAAATGTATAAATGAGAGGCCATGTCAATAACATCCAGTAGTGGTCAACTTTTCAACTTCCATCTATTTGGACTGTATTCACTGCTTTAACCACTAGATGGAGGCAGTGCTACACTCAATGGTAGCACATACTGTACAGTGTATACTAATAAAAAAAAGTTGTAGTTTCATTTTAAACAATTACATTGAGGATAAAATGTGTCATTGTAAATTAATAATGAAAACAAACTGTTTTGTGTGTGCTTAGTTAGAATGCACCATTGCTCCTGTCTGCTTCTCCAGGTTGGATGTACTGCATGCAAATAAAAAATACCGTTAACCACACGCAAGAACAAAATCTGAGTTTGAATGATGCTCTCTGCTTTTCTCGTCCATTTCTCCTCTTCTATCACATTCTCACATAAACCAGGAACTATGATCCTGATTTCAGTTATGGATAGATAATGGTTTTATGGACCCTTCCCTCTTTCTAACAAAACCCCAATACCCACAGTGGGCCTTTAAGTCTAGGTCTATTTTTTCTGAGATCACTTCTGCTAAGCTGTAGTGTTGAGTAATTATTTTTGGTCATCTACAAGGGAGAATATGACACTGTATTTGTATTTAAAAGATTAATTTTACTACGCTCTTGATTTAAGTTCTCATCAGACATTCTGACATGTATATTTAATTTGGCAAACGCAGTATAAATGTCCCGGTGTGTGCGGATGGGCCTAATGCTGACTCCCAGCATGCATTTCAGCAGGTGTGTTTGCTCACAGTCACATGACTTTTAAAACACACAGCTGTGGACACAGACCCCAGCCCGACACAGTGGGCTCCGGCTGCCCTTTCTCAAACACATGTTGGCTTTTAACCTCTGACACTAATCATTACTCTCAGCACATGGCTTTAAGCATGGACCAAATATAATTTAACAGGAAAAACAATTAGTTTTAAAACCTGTCTTTTACCACACCAGATGTGCACTGCAGAGATGTATAAATAAAAGAGTTTTCTATTTACTGCTTAAAAACAATGAGGTACCCTTGCCAAATCCACATCAAACTCTGTGACTTCAGGTGCAATTACTGGACATTACATCATATCCAGTCCCAGCAGAGGTGTCATTTGAAATAGTATGTAGTTACATTATGCGAACAGGAGAAACCCCTAAACAAGCAAAAAGCACTTTTAGCCCTATTAGTCTGTAGTGTCATAAATGCTGCCTGTATTTGTGAAATGGTCAGATCTCCTCTCTTTAGTGCTAGTCCCATGATCAGTTCTTGGATGATTCATTTTGGCAGCCCTGGTGATGCCCAAAACACACAAAACACTTGTCTTATGTCATTTAAAAGCTTTTGTAACCTCTGTCAGTTATTCCCTTATTGATTTAAGTGTTTTTAATATGATTTGTCCTGTTAGAATTCACAGTTACAATTGTTAGAATATTCATAAAGTATTCTAAATAAATGGAACGAAAGAGACGTGAGACAGCAGTTTCTTTTTAACGTGCGTCAGAGGAGACGGAGACAGAGGTTCAGCAGTCTTCACCATCTGTCTGATTTCTCTGCCTTCGTGACGCTCTTTTATTTAGGATGGAGACAAAGCATCTTTCATAACAAGGTCATGGGAAGATTACAAGTTGGAACACAAAGTCTACACAAAGTCTTACTCCCTTTAACACATAATGATGAGATTTGCTATTTTCTAGTTAACCTAAGGCTCTCTTACTTAATTTAGAGTAAATCAGTTACTTAGCAAGAATTACATAAGTTACCACAACGTTGATTAAGACATTGTAATAATAATCAAATGTTAAAGAATTGATTAATACTGATTATACATTTAGAACAATGATAAAAACATAATGCAATAATTTCTCCAACACTCACATAGGTAACACATGTCTGGGAGGGAGTAACAGTTGATGAAGACTAATTTGGGAATGTAGGAAGACTGGATCCCGGAGATGTGCATGTACTACACTGTATTATTGTTTGTATTTCTTCAAAAGTCTGGGTTGTCCATGTTTCTGCTGACTCTGCATCACACAGCGGAGGTTCAAGCTCTGGGCATGTGACTTTGGTTTGAAATGCTGAAATGCTAAACAAAAGGAAGTGGTAAATATGGTTTTACAGCAACATTTTGTAGCTACTATTATTCCAACCAACATAAAATGTACATGTTTTTCTTCTGGCTTTAAACTTTAAATAACTTTAAAAAATATAATTTACAGATATCGGCCACACTTCATTTTATATTATCCATTAACTACATTGTATCTTCCTGATTAAGTACAATGTAATACATTGTGTAACAAACTGTAAAAACATGTAACTACATTGTAACTAACCCTAACCTTAACCATTATGTGGGAACAAAGTAGGTACATGTTATTCCACATTGTACGACATTGTAGATATAATGTAGTTAAGGAATGTTGTAATATATAGTGTGAAGATTATTGCTGCCTTAAAATAATATTACTTAAGTAAAAGTAAAGAAACCTGATACTCCAGTAAACTGACCTGAATCAGTTGACCCAGTGTTAGAATGTACAGTGTTTCATACATATATGAATTAACAAGTCTTCTCCATCTCATCCTCACTTCTGTTCACTATTCACCCACAGAAAGCTGTGGCCAGGGTGTTTAACCGGTGTGTTTAACAGTGTGGATGGAACCTGAACAGAGCAGTGTACTGGGGCTGTTTAGTGTTGCAGATTTACAGCCAGAAGCAAAATGGCTACTTTCCTCTTTTTACACATTATCAGTAAATTCTACCACATGTTCAATTAGCAGAGATCACTGCTTCTCAAACTGCTTTTTCAACGGACCCATGTTTTGTTCTACCATTATAATAGTGACCCAACTTTTAAGTTTGGTGCAGTTATTTCTTGTTTTGGCCTATTTTTAGCATTTTCTAAGTCTTATTTTAATGCCATTTTTATTTGTAATGATTTTCGTTTCTTTTAATGCCCGTTTGATAATGCTTATAGACATCCCAAAACCATATTTCCGTTTTTTATTTTTTTTAAGAAGGTAAGCTAATAAATCATAATATAACTAGACCCAGGCTGTCGTAAACGACAGCAAATGTATATCTGCGAAACGCCCCATGCGTCTGCGTCAACTGCTATAAGACTGACTGCCTTATGGCGGAGGAGGTGGTGGAATTGTGGCTGCCATTCTGTGCCTACTGCCTCTTCTGACCACCACAATCATACAGGCACACTAACACACTCATTCATAGGTAAGGTGGGTTAAGTGTCTTGCCCAGGGACACAACAACAGTGTACGCTTGGGGGGGAATCGCACCGGCAACCCTCCTGTTGCAGGTTGAACACTTACCCACTGTGCCACTGCTGCCTAATTTGTCTGAATGTTTGTGAAGGATTTCCCTAAAACTACATTCTTCAGTCAGTCCCTAGGTGGC
>JAVQKG010238229.1:0-11225 GCA_036025885.1 Hypseleotris bucephala
CCAAGTAATTTCTAAGTAATTCCCAACCCTAACCCCATATCCTAACCATTGATTACTTGGTTATTTTATATTATGTTTCTTATCTTGTTATCATGCTAAATACATTGCATGAAATTTACCATAACTACTATATTATTACCTGTTTATTACTTGTTTATTGCCACGCTAATACCATATACAGTGCTGTAAAGTAAAGTGAGAACGTTTTGCTTCTCTATAACTCCTATGACTCAAGTTGCATAATTTGTGCTGTCACTTCAGTTTCAAAGGTAAGGGCTAACTGGAAATTAGCTACTTTCAGAAATGTCCAACCTTATAAATCGCACTGTGTAATATGGGTACAGAAGGACAAAAGTTACATTATGGTGCTTTAAAAGAGCACTGTGTCTTGATTTCTTATTCCAAAATAGAAAGCCAGAAATGTGCCACACAGGGCAGAGAGCGTAACAGTGTACATTATATGGCTTCTCCCCTGCCACCGCCTGGAGCACCTCTGACAAATACCAAATTAGACGTGCCAGGGTTGAGTCCAAGGCCCGCTGCAATTTTAGGCTGTGATTCAACTGGAAAGAAAAGAAAATTCATGTGACAGCTCCACCACTCTGAAAGAACAATGTGTTGGTTTATTGAGTTTTAAGAATATCTCCATGACTACAAGTAGGGGTACAACTAACGATTTTGCTAATCAACTAATCGGTTGACTGTTTTTTTGATAAATTCGTAGATAGCATTTTTACAAAATTTGAATCAGGTGAAGCTAAAACTATGCCACATGAGGACTTCTGGATAGAGCATATTTACAGACAAAGAGGGGTTTTCATCTTAAATGCAAAATATGTATATATATATTATACAGTTTTGGCGTATTTATCATTCTAGAGAGGTTATATAATGTTTTAATCTGAGCAAATATGTTAGAGTCTCCAGTTAATGATTATTTGATTCCTAAATTAGTTGATGATTATTTCATTAATTGATTAATCACGATTATTCTAAGTAACTGTTTTAGCCCTCACTACAAGTCTCTATATTATTGCATTATTGTGTTTTCTGTCTGTTATTTCTTAGGGTTAGAAATTCAATGCGTTACAATGCCAGAAATAGTTTAATTTAAGGATGTTTCAGAAGTAAAATAAAGACACTAAGATACATTACCAGGAAACACCTTTTGTTACTGGAATCTAAGTTGAACTGTCATAATTTGGAAAATGACACTGCTGTTTTGTTGCAGTAAATGTCAAACCATTAGCAACACGAAACCAAATAAAATCTATGAAAGCGCTATCTCTGTCTTGGAAAGTGACTGATAAGAATAAATAAAGCCGAGATACACAGATGCAGTCAGTCATGTGGTTAGATGTAGTGGCACTGTGTGAGAGAAACCAATATGCTGCTCAGTGTGCGCCGCCTCGGGCCGAGTGGCACAATCAATGCATCTGTCTGTCTGAGGGGGATATCCTTAAACACACGCTGGGCTCAAGGTCACAGCTGAAGGACGCCAGACTGTGTAAATGATGCTGCAGCAGGATGAGGTTTATACTGAGGGCATGTGTGGTGAAGTGAATCTACAAAACAAACTGAATTTATTAAAGGCTTTATAAGGTGACACCGGGTGGGGTCTTCTGCTGCTGTAGGCCACCTGCTTCATTTTGTCATTTTGTACAATTCAGGGACCTTATGGTTTTCTGACCTTTTATATTATACTATCACTTTGCTATTATCTCAAAACACTCATTGTGTTGACAGAAACACTGCCTCCTGAATTTTGTATCTGTAAACCCTAGACTTGGTGGTGTGTAGGTGGGTTTAACTCCTCGTGCTCTTAGATTGTTTTACAGTTAACTTTTATAGTAACTTATGACTTTAATGTTTCTATTATCAACAGTCTTGTTTATTGTTTATGATGTTGTGAAAGATAAAGGTTTCACATTGCATGTTGACTAAAAATAAAATTAGGTGTGAATAAGCTGTACATTTTGAAATAAAGCATAAGCTCCTTCACATTATCCCTGATAGATTCTAGCTCTTGATAAATTAACTACAGTATGTTTCAACAAATCAGAGTGCTCCTAACCTGTGGAAGTGTGTGATTGGTTGAAAACAAGCAATCTAAAACAAAAACCTATATAACACAACCTACAGAGGGTCTCAAAACTTTTTCTCTTTTGGTGCGCTGTATTGACTATGTATTTATTTTCACTCAAACACAAAGTAAAAAATGTCAGGTGCTGCAGCTTTTATAGGTTTAACATATAAAGTGGTCAGTATATTAAAACCCTCACAGATCAATAACCAACACCCTCCTGTCTCTCTCCAGATCTCCCGGCGGCCCCGCTGCAGTTCCAGTGTGGATCTCCTGAGTTCCTGTGCTCCCCCCAAAAGAACGGCACCAGCCCCAGACCATGTCCCGGGAAGCCAGCCCTGAAGCCCCGCCCTCAGCCCTCCCCTCCAATCAAATCTCAGACCTTTCAGAAACCTCAAGGTAAAATACTGTGACACTATGGCCCCATCTCCAAGGCCCTTGTGGCATCTGTGTAATTGAAAGGTGTCTGGAGATCAGGCCCAAGCTGTTATTTATTCTCATCTGACAAACCCGTCTCGGTAACCTGTGTGTGTCAACTGCCTGACCCTACTCTGTCAGTCAGACCGCTCAGTAGGTCACCTTATAAAAAGATGTCATTGAAATAAAAACAGGGTACACGTATGATGAGATTACTGTGTCTCCTAATACTGTATATATTTTCTTTTTGTGTATATCTATGGAAGTCAAGTCAGCTTTCCATGAATATTGTACTGCCCCCAATGTATGCAACCTGTTCAAAATCAATAAAAAAAAAGAAAAAAACATAGCACCCTTCTAAGTAAACTGTACAATTTCCATTATGCATAAATTAGAGCTGCAATGTGAATACTGTATCACATTGATATTTGAAGTAAGTATGTGGGTCTATGTTGTAAAAAAAGAGACATCTGACAGGAAAACAAAATACAATATATCAGACAGTCAAGATTATTTTCAAAAAATAGTTAAAATTCTAATCCACTTGTCATTGGATTGTAATGGTAGCAAAATAAACAAAAAGTGACATGGATATGAAGTGGAAATTATAATATAAAACAAATTAATCCCTTATTTTCTGGTATTACAGAATATGAAAATTTCACACAAAGAAATGTATTTAGTATGAGACAGTACATCACTTACATATTAAATACACATGACAAAAGACAACATGAAAATAGTGAAATACTTAGAATATTAAAGTAGCATTAACAGCTTCTCACAGATGCTGACACATTTTGCTTTTATATTGAGAAATACCCTTTATGCAAATATTTTACACTGTTAAGGAAGAAACGACAGAACAAATTGTAGTTTGCAAATGTTGGTGCTGCTATCTCTAAATTAATTCAAGAAGTTCCGCTTTGTCTGGCTCTATTTTTTCCCTTTGCTGTGTAACTGCATTGACTGGTGTGTGCACTTGTGTCAGCATCCTGTTCTGAAATGAGGAAGTCGGGGCTAGTGGCAAAGTTGGTCTCGATTTGCACAGCTGCTAAATGCCTCTCGCTTGGACTATTTGTTTTACACTTTTAATGTTTCTTTTTAGAGATTTTTTCTTAGAATATTGACTTTACATTGGGCCTAGATCATGGGGCTCCCTCTTGGATGTTTGTGGACTACTTAATTGCACGTTTTAATGATATTATTTTTTTCACACATTTGCTTGTCTAGTGCCCCCTAAACCTGCGCACCTTTTGGCTCTCGGGCAAGACAAGAAACCAAAAAGGATCCCACCTGCTCCTTCTAGACCTCTGCCGGCACCTCCTCCGCCTCCCAAACCCAAGCCCATCCTCAGCCCTCCTGTCCCAGCCCCAGAGCCCCAGAGAGAGGCCCAGAAAGTGGGGCTGCTGATTGAGAAGTTTGAAAACTCAAGGTAAGATTTGAAAATATACCCCAGCCTAACTTGTGTGTGTCAATGTAACTTAATAATGAATCTACCGTTGTAACTCAGATTAGGTAGACCTTGTACTTTATGAAGTGGAGGTCACTGTGGCCTTTTGCAAATTATTGCAAGATAAGGTTTATGTACTATAAATTTACACACATTTATGTTAGATCCTAAAAACAATTCAAATTCACATTAGCGGGCCACTTTAATAGGTAAAGTTCTTTTTTTTTAGGTTTTTTTAGTCCTTACAGACATGTTGATGACCACAAGTTTTTTTGTTGTACGTTCAAATCTTACTTTTTTGTTTTCTCTCAGAGCCTAAAAACAAATCAAATTCACACTAGCTGTCAACCTAATAATGTGGCACCTGCTTTACTCTGCTGCTGCTGTTCACTACCCGTTTCATGTTTTGTATCATGAGATAATGTCAGATCCTTAGGAAACATTAGTGAAAGTGTCTCACATTGTATGTTTATTTATTGTACACTTTAGTATACAGTTGGCATTTTGGCTGGATGCTTGATTTTTATTGTATGCTCAGAATTATTCCATCTCTCACCAACTTTTTTGTAGCTCACTTTTGCCTCCAGTCGTCTCCATTATCAATTTTTAACATTACATAGGACCAACATTTTAAAGTATCTATTAAAATTTTCATTAACATTGCTTTTTCCTCTTAGGGTTCCCATCCTGGGGGTGCTCCCACGTTCCCAGCTGCACCTGCCTCTAAAGATGGACACTGTGAATGACATCACTTCCTGTGGCCAAGACTCTAGTTCGGACACTCTTGCACTCAGCACATGTGACCAGAACGACGAGGTGCCCGAACTATCCCGCCTGGCTTCGGACAACTGCTCCGAAGTCAGCGTCCGTTGCCTTGACGACGTGGAGCAGGAAGTGGACTCCACGGACCAAAACGGGAAAATTCCTAACCGGGATAGTGGGATTGACAGTCCATCGTGCGCCGCAGAAGGGGAGGTGTTTCCAAATGAGGATGCTATAGATGAAGAGGATCATTATGATAGTGTGACAGAAACTGAAAGTGTGTCTTGTGTGATTGGAAACAAGAGGGACTCCACTCAAGATGAGGACAGTGACTTGGACGAAGGAAGCAGTGGAGAAATACAATCTTTGACCTACACGCAAAGTGGATATTTGACAGACACACAAACAGAGGCACAAAAAGTGAGTTTACATAATCATATACACCATTGAGGCCACGCATGTTTATTAATATATGGAGTCAAAGGACCACTGTCTAGGCAAAAGATGAGATTTTTACACAAATTGGGGAAAATATCTTTGTATTATAGAGTTTAAGTACAAACTATTTTATGCCAGAAGCTTAAGAACTATAGCAGGTCTGAATCTTGACTAAGCTAATGTCTCAAGTCTAAACTAGGACTAAAACAGGATAGAACCAGGTCTAATTTACCAAAGTGAAATGGTTCTAAACTAAGTCTAAACCAACAGAAAACCAGGACTAAAAGGAGTCTATACCAGGACTGAACCAGGTCTGAAGCAGGACCAAATCAGGTCTAAAGCAGGACTGAACCAGGTCTAATCTAGTGCTTAACTGGGTGTTAATTAAGTCTAACACAGTTTTAAACTAGGTCTAAACCATTCTAAACAAGGTCACACCAGGTCTAAACCAGGTTTAAACTCAGGTCTAAACTTATTTCTTTTGTAAGGTCAGAGATATTGAGGTAAAATGATTCCATCACATTCCCAGATTTTTATGTACAACCCAGAACTCAATCTATCATCAAACCTCAAACCCAAGCATCACCTCCAGTAAATCAGTACAATCTTCACTTTTTAATGCTCTAGATTATAGGTTACATCATAATTTCAGGAATTTCTATATCACATGTTACATTTTAAAAGCTTCATCAGAGCCACTCAGACTACCTTTCATGTTGTGGAAAAATAACCCCTGTGTCTATTATTATCCCCGGCCTGAGTGAACCATTTCAAAGCAAAACCAAAGCATGAAACATTATATGCCATTCCAGCCGGTCACAATTGACTTAGGTGTATTTAAGAGCTGCTCTGATGTTGCATAAAAAGGATGAGCCCAAAAGCTGTAACAGGAGGAGGTTATATCAAGGTAACTGCATCAAACAAGAGCCATAAATCTTTCCACTGCATTTCTAAAGTTTCAGATGTCCAGAATGGAGATTATTGATTGTAAATAAGACTAGAGGCTCTTATTAGGTACTTCTGGGTTGTTTGCAAAGTCTTTTTATGTGTTATATTAAAATGATAACATTGAAATGTTCAATATAAGTTAGCTGTAGTTAATATACACTAGTGTCTTTCCAGGGATTTTAAGGGACTAAAATTAGCTTGGCCTATAAAACATCTAACCCCTAGTATTAGAATCGGACCATAAGACTATCCAGTGTTCTCCATCAAAAAAATATGACACTCAACCATATCAGGACTAGGAATATAAAAACATGTACTAGGTGTAGAAGACACTTGTGCACCATCAGTGTCATTTGTAGCACAGTTTGCGAACCACTGTAGTAGGCAGGATAGACAAGACAATGGTGATGCAATATAGTTAAAACCAACATTTGGTTCACAATAGGGCTGAAACAACTAATCAGATTAATTGTGATTAATCGACTATTAAAATAATCGTCAATTAATATAGTAATGAAATAATCTTTACCAGGAATATACAGACTCTAAAACAACCAAAACAGAGCAGTAATTAGGCCAAAACTGTACAAAAATATATACATTTTACATTTAAGATGAAAAACCTTCTTTGTCTGTAAATATGCTCTATTCAGAAGTCTTCAGGTGGCATAGTTTTAGCTTCATCTGATTCAAAAATTGTAAAAATCTCATATTTGCTCACTTTTCGCTATAGACCAATTAATCTATTAATCATAAAATAATCAACAGACTAATCGATTTGCAAATTAATCATAAGATGCAGCCCTAGTTCAGAAGCACATTACTGGAAGCATAACACAGCAGCAGGAATCACATGCCTTTCAGAACAGTAGAGGTTGAAACTACGATGTAAACAAGTTTCATATATTTTGTGCAGAGGATATTATATTGCATAAAAAACTGCAGCATTTATGTTTTGCTAATTGCAGCCATTAAAATTGAGATTTCCATTAAATTGTGATTAATTGTGCAGCCTAGACACAGCACAACAACTAGCACAACATTGCCTTTATGCCTGTCAGCCTTTTGTCAGCGCTGTTTTCCAGTAATGACACACACCCACATCTCACTGGATACTCCCCAGTGCTGCGGTCTTTAGGGCAGAGGTATATGTGCTATCCACAGCTTCCTGATCCCAAACCTGCAATTTCAGGAAGGGTGCATTGTTGTGTTCTGTGTGTGTTGGTGTGCAAATGTGTGTGTGTAGGGTTTTGTGTGTGTGTGTGTGTGTGCGTGCGTCAACATGAATATCTCTGACACTACAGCTGACAATTTGATGGCAGGGTAATGACAGAAAGGATGTGGCTTTTTACAAGACACAAGGCTCTGCAAGACAACTAGGTTTGATGGTTCAAGTGTGCCCATTTACAGACAGTTACAAAATTAGCATGAGTGTTTTTAAACTGTATTTTTAGATTAGAGTTTGTGTATAATTTATGCTAAAGATGCATTTGAATAACTATAATTTAAGTGGATGAAAGGGAGACATTGAGTATTGAGGATGAGTTACTTCTATTTTGTAACTGCACCAGATGAACCATTTTGTAATTTATTCAACCAGTGTTTCATCATGTGTTGTTATTGTTGTTTCTATTAATTTGTTTTAAGACATGCTGATAAGTAAATAGCTTTCTAAAATATTATATTTATTTAGTTTGCATACAAATCCAATCATGTGACCACACTTTGCCTTCAAAAGTATACTTTTTTGATTCTGAAAACTGTTTTTCCCCACTATTTTAACCTTGGTTGTAGATTGCTCACATCTTTATGTCTTATCATATTAATCCCAGAGAGATACAATTATACTGTGATACAGATAAAACTAGAAGCCAAGAAAATCCTGGATACAGATTCCTTACAAAAATGAATGGTCACTTGTCCACTTTGCATTTCAGTAATAAGGGACAAATAAACAGTTTATCATTTTAAAACATTGCTACTTTGCTGTATTTCCTAACATCAGCATTAAATGTGTAGTATGTAGGGTTTTACGAAGTAGGTGGTCTGTAGTCTGTAGAAGTAAGGAGTTTGTCAAAGTGGTAATCAAAGTCTGATCAGATGTTGCTGTAAAGGGGGAGGGACTAAAATAAAATAACAATTATGATATTTTACTTAAATTTTAGGAAATCTACGGACTACACCTTTAAACATTTGCACTGTGTATATCATAACTCCTTTTTATAATGTAATCTCCTTGTCTCCCTCCAGTGCTCAGAGGCCCAGAAGTTGCTGAACATCGCTAAAGAGCTCCTCTCCACTGAAGAGGCCTACGTCAAGAGACTGAACCTCCTCGACCAGGTAAGACTGTAGTTTTACTTTTTTTTCTACACACGCTATAGTCAGAAGTTTATTTTGATGCATCCGGTCCTGTTTCAATCTTCCCAGTGTGCCAGTGGTTTTAGTGAGTGAGAAAAGTGCTAAGCTGGATTAAAGTGCCACTGGACAACAAGCCCTCCTCTGTTGACAGGATTACTTTGAGCAGTGTAAGCAGCGTCATGTGAGGAACCAGCCAGTGTGTGTGTGTCTGTGTGTGTGTCTTTGTCTGTGCATGCGTTTTATATTTAGACACACAGAATAAAAACAGCTTTGTCACCACAGTGCATTGTGGGTCAAAAAGAGAAACAAGTTAATATGCCTTCATAGTAGGTGCTCTAGTTTTTAGTCTTTGGATTAGAGTTGTTTCTGACCATTGGATTTAGCAACAGAGATTTTTGAGTTTAATAATAGTGGAGATTAAGTACAGTTTTTGATGATTTCAGTAGACTGAATGGGTCATTTGAGGTGCATTTTTTGTAGAGCTGGTTAAATTAGACACACGCTTTAGGTGTGCAGCCATTTTCAACATGCGGAATAATTGTTAGCAAATTCACCAGGCGAAAAGCTGTTTTTTGCTTGGTGGATTGGCACCACTTGCATTATACAGTATTCAGTGGATTGTAAACATACTTTGATTCCCAAAACATGTCTGTCAAAAATAGTGTTTCTTAGATAAAATTAGGTGTGAAATTATGGCTTAAATATTGTTGAGTAGTGTTTGTGTCTAGGCCTACTCCATGTGGTTAAATGCTCTTCCTCTTTATTGGGTTTATGTGGTACAGTAGGTGCATCGCTGTCCAATCACAAAGAGGATTGGTTTATTTTACTGACGACACACAACCCTCACTGAGAAGCTTCCTGTTTTTGTCACAAAACTTTTAGACATCACTAGTTTCCGTGGAAACAGATGCCCCATCTATTGTAGTGGGGTCGCTTTTGGTGAAATGGTTTATTACTGCAGTTAGATGATTTGTTGGATTTTAATTGTTGATTTGTTAAGTAGAGATGCAAGAAGTCAGTGGGTAAATATTGTCCTGGGCTGTCAGGAGCACATTTCCATTAGTGAATCTGTTTGTTCTAATAGGAAAAGTAGGATTTTATGTGCAGTGGTAAAACTAGATTAGAAATGATCATTTGAGTCCAGTTTTATTGACAGTAAGGTATTTGTATTACAACCACATGGCCAAATATGTGAGAAGATATTGAAATTGACAGCAAAGTGTTCAAAAACTAAATATTTCAGCAACCAAATTATAAGCCTTTTGTATGTCTTACTTGAACTTAAGAATTGGCAAGTCTTGCAAGGTTGGCACCGTGGTCCGACCAGCAGTGATAATAGTATTTTTCCGCCATGTGTTCTAGCCTCCCATTTTACTCTCATTAGCAGCACTTTCCATTTCAATAAATTATTAATTGTAACAAAAATAAAGAATTCACAGCTACCATAGGTTTTGCCCCATATTATTTGTATGTATTGTATATCAAAAGTCTACATTTATGGCAATATGCAAGATAATGCAAATAATGCAAGGTATATGAATATAACAAGGTCTGGTTCCCACACTATAACTTAAATAATAAACATAAAAATATATATATACAAGTCAAGTTCACTCATTTAAATTTTACATGTTAGTATAGCTTAGAAGAAAGACTTGTAATACTTTGAACATTGTATTGTGACACATTTTAAATTATCAACATAACCACAAGTGTCACTTCAGCACATTTGTTTGACTTGTAAAACTGTATTACAAAACCGACCTTATTTAACTCACTGCAAAAGTTTAAATTTCCCATTCAAGTGTTCCCAAACTTTTAACCACAGTTGTACAAAAGTAATTCGAAAGTGAAAAACTCACATTATTAATTGAATATAAATTATAGTGTGAACAGCTCATTGGCCATATGACTTTTTACAGTGTAGGAGCCATATTTGCTGACTTTGGATTCACTTGGTTGAGTTTTGGCTGATTTGGTGTCTTGTTTACCCCGCAGGTATTTTGCACTAAGCTAACAGAAGCTGGAATCCCTCAGGATGTCATTACTGGGATCTTCTCCAACATCTCCTCCATCTACTGCTTCCACGACCAATTCCTCCTCCCAGAACTCCAAACTCGGATTACCGGAGAATGGTGAGGACTGGGTGGTTATTCCTGGGAATACTGGGTCAGCCATCAATGTCAGGGAGCGAATAGAGTCAGATTGGGACGGTTTGGGTCAAGGCTGCTGAAAATGAGGGTAGTTTGGGGATATTGAGAGTAAGCAGGAAATGCAGTGTTGTGTTGTGCCAGCATCAGCCACTGTTGTAGATAATGACTTCTCTAGACTAGAGATATGCTTAGGGAAATCATCTGTCATGTGGTTTCTATGCACATTAACTGTAATGCTGTTTCTCATAAACAATAGATTTTGCGTACATTGGTCACATTGATAGATTTATGGTTTTATTTGAAACTATAATGCAGCATGACTAGTGCTTCTGTGAGATTAACTAGGGGTTATATGGCGATAAAACAAGTGAAGCGTTATGAGGAATATTTGATAGGATGTATATTGAATTTTCTAGTAAAATAGTTTTGTGAAGCTGTAGTCTTTATAGCACAACAGAAAATACAAAGTGAAACCATAATGAGATTGAACCTGTGATCTTGGCTTAATACAATTGTGATATTATATTTGACCATGTTGCCCAAACCTAAGATTAAATGTTTAGACATAATCTAAAAGTATAGTCTATACAATTTCTGAAATAAGAAGAAAAAG